>JASCZI010242966.1:1416-12346 GCA_036250425.1 Stylosanthes scabra | reverse complement strand
CCAGGTATAAGGTGTGGAAATGACTACTCACCGAGGACAGGTCCGGAATCGGGGCGGGTGCGGGGAGGATAAAATCCCGCCGACACTGAGACTCGGGCACAAACTCTGATCCGTCCGAGCTTTCACTTGTGTCGCCGTCGTCGCCCACGAAATCCTCGTCGGAATCCTCCTCGCAATTCCTTTCCAACTGCATAGCCACCTCCGGCGCGGCGACGTGGATGGGCGAGCAGGGTATCACATCTGTACCACCTACCGCCGAGCTCGATGACCCGCCAGCTTCACTGCTTACTGTTTGCGTCTCGGCCAACAACTCCATAATTTTCCCTGGCCCATACTTGCGGTGCAGCTCAAACATCCCACAGACATGCTGATTGCCTTCGACCCAGAAAATCTTATACTTGAACTGGTTTGGAGGGAAAAGGTTCAGAAGCCGGTAGGCAATCCGTCTCACTGACGTCGCACCACCAATCACTCCCATGTGGCGCAGTATAACAGAATTCAGCTCGTCCAAGGTGTTGACGGGCTGCGTTTGGAATACTACCGGCGTGGGAGACCGAAACCAAATTCCGCCGGAATCCCGGCCCATCTCTCCGTTTGGATACAAAGTTACCACTACGAAATCACTAAGATTCATAGTTTTGGAAAGAAAAAAATGAGTGGGATTGTGAAGGAATGATGGATGGTGTGGGTGGAATGGCAACACCATGGGTGCCATTTATAGTTTTTTGGATCGAATTCCGGGTTATGTCGACCCGGAAATATATTTACACCATTTCCGGGTTCTGCAAACCCGGAATAGCATTTACACTATTTCCGGGCTATGCAGTCCCGGAATTGGTTTAGGTTATATAATTTGCACCAATTCCGGGACTGCATAGCCCGGAAATGGTGTAAATGCTATTCCGAGTTTGCAGAACCCGGAAATAGGAAGGGTCACCTATTATGGTAAATACCCCATGCATGCCTAAAACGGTAAATTTAGTTTTTTTTTTATTTATTTAAAAAAAAATCCTAATGATCTGTCAGAATGTGTGACATGCCAAAACTCACTTCCAAGTGGAGTTTTAGGACAAATAGGCCCTCAACTCATTTTATAAATTAGGTCCTTTTATAAGTGTGATTCTACAAAAGAAAACCCTCTTCTCCTCCATGATTCACAAAGAGATCCATAACCATTTATCTCCCCTCCCGTAACATGGGATATGATGTGAGCTACAACTAAAGATTGGAAACCTATTATAGTAGTTACATCAGTCTCCATGAACCTTAAAGCTGGAATCAACATAATATATTATACAAGTTGGCATTGATATCCTTTACTACTTGCTCCATGGCAATTTTAGCTACTCTCCCAATTGTGAAATTTTAGCCACTGCTTGAAGTCATACATTTGCAACAGCGAATATTCCTAGAAAGGGAAATGATAACAAAAACAGGACAAAAAATCAAAAACAAATTCATCACAATCAGTACCAATCAATTCATGCCAAGAGAATGTGTTTACCTTGAATAACAATAATCCATTACACCTGATTTTGAAGAATCATCTTGGAAAAGAAGAACACAAAAAGAAACCTAATGGATATGTTCTTTCACAGTGGGACAAGGATGGGGACAAGAAACCACTTTAGTTGCAGCACAGCAGAAGGAACTTAGTAACATTAAGTTGGGAATGGAATAAGGAAGAAAGGAATATGGCAAGTGATTGATTTAGAAGATAGATAAGTAGGTGGGATAGGAGGAAATATTATCTTACCTGAAACTGCAACTTGTGTACCAATCCTCCGAAGAAGGAAAAGAGTGAGGCTAACAAGCCTCCTCCAAGTTATGCTTTGCAAAGTCCAATATTTGCAGGAACAGAGTGAGGGAGATGAATGGTTAGGATTCTCTTTGTGAATCATGGAGGAGAAGAGGGGTTTTTTTTGTAGAATCACTTATAAAAGGACCTAATTTGTAAAATGAGTTCAGGGCCTATTTGTCCTAAAACTCCACTTGGAAGTGAGTTTTGACATGTCACACATTAACTGACATATCATCATAGTAACCTGTTGGCAATCTGTAATGAGAGTTTATATGTCTAATTTTTAGTTTATTCAGGAGTAGGCTTGTCCAATTTACAAATGGTTAGGGGTCGGATTGAGTGTTTATTATAAATTTTCTTATGTGCAAGAAATAAGGTATGGATCTGGTTTGTAAAAATTCATCCCTCTTGATTCATGGATTATTTTTTTCTGGCTAGTAGTACATGGAGTTTTTAAATTCTCTTTTTAACTACACACAATCAGACAAACCCAATGAATGTTTTCCTCAGTTGGCCCATAAATGTGTACCCTTGCCTTTACATCCTTTAATGTTTAAATTATCCCTTTGTTAATCCATAAAAAATAAACTTTTTGTTTGATTGGAGATAATGGTTACGGCCCATTGGCAGCAATGAATTCCTTGTAAATATGGAACTGTGGCTCTCCTAAAAAGAAAAAAGGGAACATGGGACTCTCTGAGGTTAAAGGGGCTTGTTCTTGTCAATTGTTTGCTTCTAATGGTTTTGTTTTCTTATTCTATAAAAAAACAAATATTGGTTATTATTGATACACTGCTTAATATTAAAGCCACGTGAGCCCCCATGGAAAAAAAAAAGGATCCTATGTTGAGTTTTCTGGATTCTCGGTGCAGAAGAAAATTATTAATTCCGAACCATCAAGTTCGAACCTTGGTGGCGGCATGTATGCAGAAGGGGATATGGCCACGTCAAATCTCTCAAAAGGGGCACTCGATATGGCATAAGAAATTAGTCTGGGACTGCCGGGCCTAGAATACCCTCCTACCAAAAAAAAATTCCGAACCCAAAACAAAGAAAAGAAAATTAAGAATAGAATATAATAGAGGCCTAATATAATAAATAGGAGCACTAAGCAGCTGCTTATTTAATGTTCAATTATTTATTTAAAAATTTAAAGCAGAACCACAGCTGATTTATTTATTACTTCTTTTCATGAAATTCAATTAGGAAACATACCATGATTGGTTTAATATAAATTTTTAAATAATCACTTCAATTGTTTTGATATTGAATATGTAAAGGGCTAGTATGATCCTGTTGATCAGGTATATTTATAAAGAGTAATGTAAAGAAAAGGTTTTATGTATCCTGTATGAGAAATATATATACAAGACTATTTAATATTTATAGGTACTAGAATAATCATAATAATAAAAGCATTGTTTTGAAAATCAAATCGGATTGGTCGATTTGATCGGTGAATTTGGGAACCGTTTCTTACTTGGTCTGGTCCTTTTCAAAAACTTGTTGGCAGAAGATCTGTCGAAACTAGAAAAATCGGCGAATCGGTTAAAACAACACTGATTTTTGGTGAGTTTACCGGGTTTTAAAAAAGGCAAAAAAGCACTGAGGCAACGTCGTTTTGCAACCGGAAAAAAAAAAGAAGAAGTATTTGATGAGATTGAAATGAATCGGAATCAGTGATAATCATATCTCAACGTTCAAGTTCAACACAAGAAGTGAAGAACCCTAGCAGCCACAAAAACAAAAAAATATGAAGAACAAACGCTGACCGCAGCTTCCTCTTCCGGAGCACTTCGCCGCCCATGGCTTCCTCTTCCGGCGAAGACCCACAGCTGCCTCCTCCTGCGCAGCCCACAGCACCCTCTTCCGGAGCAGGCCCCAACCGTGATATAACTTGTAAGATTCTTCGGGCCCTTTTTTTTTTGTTAAATTTTAGTTTTTAGTTTTTGCGTCCCTGCCTCGCTTGTCTTGTTAAAGCTGAATGCTCTGTTTTTTTTTTTTAATTATTGTTGATTGTTGAGTTGGTTATTGTTGAGTTTTTGTCGTTGTGCTTGTTTATTTTATTGTTGAGTTGTTGTTGTTTAAATCTTAATGTTCTCTGACTTATATTCCTGCGTAGGCAACCTTTTCGGTTAAGAAACTTGCTCGCCAATATTAGGGAGATAATAGGAAGCCAATATAATTTTTTTTTCTTTTTTTTTTTCTTTTTTTTCTTTTACCACCCACTATTTTCCTAATAGAGAAACTCTAAGTAATCAACATGCTTTGTAACTAATAATGACCAATAGTCCAATAAAGTTAAAACATGAAGACCACTATTACCTTGCGTGTAAACCAGCTAAAAACAACGTGCTTCTTCCTCATGTTTCTTCCTCCATCAACAACTTTGTCAGAGACCTTCATCATCTTCAAGCTTCGATCATGGTGGCACTGCCTTCGTCGATTCACTTTGGGGGCGTTTTTCGCGTTTCAACTAGCCATCAATTATTTTGAGAGAGACTTCCATTAAAGCCTATTCTTCAAGCTTTGACGATGGAGGCATCAACGTGATTATGGAGTTTGATTTGAAGACATTCATCCAATAGAGGCAGTGGTGGTATCAATACTTTCTATTTTTGTTTGTGTATTGCTTGAACAATCAATCTGTTCTTGTTCTTCTTCATGGATTATGTTGATTTTAATTGCTTCAAAACAGTGAATTATGTCTTTGAAGATGTATTATTTTTTTGGATGATCAATTCTATTTTTTTAGATGTTTTGTTTTTTTTTTTATTTTGGATGATCTATTTTTTAATCTTAGATGATTACTTTTTATTGGTTATTATTGTGTTGGTTACCTAGCATTACTCTTCTTAATAACACTTATTGGCTCCCCTAACGTTGGTTTCTTAGCATTATTTTTTTTTGGTTATGGTAGCATATAATTGGATCTCTCTGCACTAACTCTACATAGAAATTAATCTCAATATAATCTAATAAAAAAGTATCTGAAGTAAGCTTCTCTTTGGATTCCAAAACCTGTGAAAAGGTTCAAATGCAGGGTGTTGCGGTAGGTTGTGCCATGGATCTTACTATGTTGGATGGCTATGAACATCTTATTGTTGAATTGGAAGAATTGTTCGACTTAAATGGGGCATCTTCAAGACAAGAATAAGTGGAAAATTGTCTTCACTTATGACGAGGGAGATATGATGCTGGTGGAAGACAATCCATGGCCACAGGTGTTTCTTAAATTAACTAAAGTAGGAGAATGATGCATGGTTGAAAGAATTAGTTCTAGAAACGATTTTATTGAAAAAAATAAAAAACTATGGATTTTGGAAGAAATGTTAATAAAAGACCCTATGCATTGTTTTCCTTTTAGGATGTAACTGTAGCAACATTAGTTTAACCATTTATGAAAAGGCAACCGTTTTGTTAAGGATGTCAAAAACATCTTTTATTAAAGACTTTCTCTCTTAGAGTAACATGTGTCTGTTTTTTAAAAAATCCGGCCAAATTACAAATTGGTTTAACATAATAATAGACCGTTTCAGTTTAAATATATGTAACTGGTTTTTTTATTTTAAATCATGAAGTATTCTGGACCAAATGTATGGACCTTTTTATATTATTGGATGGGCTTATTAAATTTTTTAGTGCAATGAACTTATTGTTAAGACTTTTACAATTTTTTTTATAAAAATAATATTTTAAACTTTCCACACATTACATTTTTTTTACCATTTCATTTTTTCCTTAAGTTTTGATTGTTTCTTTTTTTATTTTCTAAAGCTCTTCCTTAATTTCTTTCTTTCTTTCTTTTTTTTCAGACTTGGATTTCGTACATACAGGACTTTATTCATACATACGTTGATATGAATATTGATAAAATATTAATATGTATAATATATACATACATTTAATTGATACATACAATCATACATATATACATACTGTGTATTCTCAAATAAATCTTTTTAAATAAAATACTGAATATATATATAAAATAAAAATAAAAATAAAAAATTAATATTCTTTTTTCGTTTATTTTTCTTTTTTTTAATATCTATGTTATTTATTGTTTGTTTTGAGTCCATTATGAAATAAATTAAAATTTAATTCGTATGAGAAAAAAAAAGTTTATTGAATTAAAAAGATGTTTAGAATAATTTCTTAGTTCATTAAAATAGAGAGATTTAGTTACACCATAAATTCATCTAGTAGCAAAAGAAACTTAATTTTTTTTAATTGCTTAGTCTATTTTCTCCGTCTATGTTATTACTTGTGCCAATTTTTTTTTTTAAATATAGATAATAAATATGTAATATCTAGTTTAATAAGCACCGAAAATTTTATGGACCAAATTAGACACTACCTCATACTTTTACTGTAAAACAAATTTGAAATAAATATTTTCTCATTAAGTGGGATTTTAATCGAGCATTAAAATAAAATACAATTTAAATAAATTATCGTTAAATGAAGCGAATAAGGTTAGTGTTTAATTTATCATAAAAATAAACGGCTTTGTTGAATTTAATTAGCCAAAAAAATGTACATTTAGTATTAGCCTTTTCAAATTTTGGTAGAAATATATTACTTGAATCATTATATTAGTAGATTTACTGGGTGCTTGAGTTGATTTGTTTTTGTTATTTTTCTTTTATTTGAAATTTTGATACGGATTATCTATGAGTGTAAACACTAATTCATCCCTTTTTTTGGACGGTGGATTGAGCAACAGCCCTCAATCCCAGACATTTACAAATTCACGCACACCATCCTCGCATCCGTGTTCACTTCTCGCCAATTCATCCTCTTTAAGTTGAGAAAAAGATATTAAACTTCCTTTTGTTTTTGGTAAACAATATTAAATTTCCTTATGTGCAAGAAATAAGGTATGGACTTGGTTTGTAAAAATTCATCCCTCTTGATTCATGGATTATTTTTTTCTGGCCAGTAGTACATGGAGTTTTTAAATTCTCTTTTTCACTACACACAATCAGAAAAACCCGATGAATGTTTTCCTCAGTTGACCCATAAATGTGTACCCTTGCCTTTACATCCTTTAATATTTAAATTCTCCCTTTGTTAGTCCAAAAAAAATTAACTTTTTGTTTGATTGGAGATAATGGTTACGGGCCATTGGCAATCTATTATCTATTATCTATTATATATATAATTATGTAATTAAAATATATTATATGGTATTCTTTCATTACAATTAAAATTAAATTTTTTCCTCTAAAATGAAAGAGCTCTCTCTCTTTTCTCCTCTTCTTATCCTCTTTCTCTATCCTCTCATCAATTTAACAACAAAAATATACTACATGTCACTCTCTCATTGCAATTGAAATTAAATATTTCCCTAAAAAATTAAGGAACTCTCTCCTTTCTCCTCTTTATATACTCTTTTTCTATCTCCCTCCTTAATTTAACAACCAAAATGTGCCATATGACACTTTCTCATTATTACTGAAATAAAATTTTTATCTCCAAAATCAAAGAGCTTTCCCCTTCGTCCTATTTTGTTTTCTTTTCTATCTTCATTCATTTTTATAATATTCCTCTTATTCTATCTTTTTTATATTTATAATATCTATAGTTATATAATATATCAATAATTTGACAACTAAAATATGTCACATAATTTAACAATTAAATTGGAATATTTTCTTCCAAAATTAATAAGCACTCCGTTCGTCATTTTCTGTGTCCCGCTCTCCTGTTCTTTTTTTTATCTCCATCATTCACGCTCTATTAACTATATAATATTATATATAATATATTTATAGTTCTTTAATTTGTATAAATAATCTATAATTTTGTAACTAATTTTTTTACTAATTTGACAATTTTTTTTTATTTATCTTTCTCATTTCCTCCATTTCTTGTTCCACCTCTCTTAATTTTTTTCAAATTTAAAGAGTTTCTTAATAACTCACTTTCACCTCCTTTATCTCTCTATTTCTGTTAAATATCTATTTACCTCGATGAATTAATCATCGAACTATCTTGATTAACTAATTGTCTACTGGGCAACTACTAAGTGACTTCCAAAAATTTATATGTCAATAATCATGATCAATCATCCCAGCTCACCTCAACAAATTACCAACTGATCTTAACAAACACTAGACTTTCAGGCTTCTAACTAACTCAGAAATGTCAAAAATTCTCATGAAGCAGGGATCCACGCGGGTATCGGCCTGAATGGAGACCCGAACACAGAAAATTTTCCTTGAGGAAATGAAGATGAGGCAAAATTTTCACGAGGCAGGTACAGGATCTTAGTTGGGATCTCCGCCCGGACATCGAAATTTTCGAACAATTTTAAATAGTTAAAATATCTCTATTAAAAATTTTTTTAAATTCGTAATATTATTAGGGGCAAAATACTAGTTCCTTATAAATATGGAACTGTAGCTCTCCTAAAAAGACAAAAGGGAACATGGGACTGTGTGAGGTTAAAAGGGCTTGTTCTTGTCAATTGTTTGCTTCTAATGGGTATATTTTGTTTTCTTTTTCTATAAAAAAAACAAATATTGGTTATTATTGATACATTGCTTAATGTTAAAGCCACGTGCGCCCCCATGAAAAAAAAAAAAAAGGACCCTATGTTGAGTTTTCTGGATTCCCCATGCAGAAGAAAATTATTAATTCCGAACAAAAAACAAAGAAAAGAAAATTAAGAATAGAATATAATAGGGACCTAACATAATAAATAGGAGCACCAAGCAGCTGCTTATTTAATGTTCAATTATTTATTAAAAAATTTAAAGCAGAACCACAGCTGATTTATTTATTACTTCTTTTCATGGAATTCAATTAGGAATCATATCATGATTGGTTTAATATAGATTTTTAAATAATCACTTCAATTGTTTTGATATTGAATATGTAAAGGGCCTTGTAAGTTATAGTATTGTCCTTTTAATCAGGTATATTTTTAAAGAGTAATGTGAAAAAAATGTTTTGTGTATTTTGTATGAGAAATATATATACAAGACTATTTAATATTAGAGAATTCTATGATGAAATGGTATTTGCATACATAGCATGAAGAGTGTGAGTAGTTTCATTTTAAAAATTAACAAAAAAATAAAATAGAATCTTTCACATGATGAATCTTAACCATTCATCAAAGAAAATCTTCTTCTCTTCACCATTATCCCTCTTCATCATAGCATGCACCTTTAATATTTATAGGTATTAGAATAATCATAATAATAAAAGCATTGTTTTGAAAATCAAATCAGATTGGCCGGTTTGATCGGTGAATTCGGGAACCGATTCTTAGTTGGTCCGGTCCTTTTCAAAAACTTGTTATCAGAAGACCGGTCGAAACTGGAAAAATTGGCGGTTAATCGGCAAATCGGTTAAAACAACACTAATTTTTGGTGAGTTTACCGGATTTTAAAAAAGCCAAAAAAGCACTGAGGCGACGTCGTTTTGCAACCGGAAAAAAAAAAAAAGAAATATTTGATGAGAATGAAATGAATCGGAAACAGTAATAATCCTATCTCAACGTTCAAGTTCAAAACAAGAAGTGAAGAACCCTCGCAGCCACAAAAACAAAAAAGTGAAGAACAAACGCCGATCGCGGCTTCCTCTTCCGGAGCACCTCGCCGCCCACAGCTTCCTCTTCCGGCGAAGACCCGCAGCTGCCTCCTCCTACGTAGCTCAAAGCACCCTCTTCCGGAGCAGTCCCCATCCGTGATATAACTTGTAAGATTCTCCGGACCCTTTTTTTTTGTTACCTTTTAGTTTTTAGTTTTTACGTCTATGCCTCGCTTGTCTTGTTAAAGCTGAATGCTCTGTGTTTTTAAAAAAATTAGTGTTGATTGTTGAGTTGGTGATTGTTGAGTTCTTGTCGTTGTGCTTGTTTATTCTATTGTTGAGTTGTTGTTGTTTAAATCTTAATGCTCTATGATGACTTATGTTCCTGCGTAGGCAACCTTTTCGGTTAAGAAACTTGCTCGCCAATATTAAGGAGATAATAGGAAGCCAATATCATTTTTTTTCTTTTTCTTTTTTCTTTTACCACCCACTATTTTTCTAATTACACTTATTGGCTCCCCTAACGTTAGTTCCTTAGCATTATTCTTTTTGGTTATGATAGCATATAATTGGATCTCTCTGCACTAACTCTACATTGAAATTAATCTCAATATAATCTAATAAAAAAGTATCTGAAGTAAGCTTCTCTTTGGATTCCAAAACCTGTGAAAAGGTTCAAATGCAGGGTGTTGCGGTAGGTTGTGCCGTGGATCTTACTATGTTGAATGGTTATGAACATCTTATTGTTGAATTGGAGGAGTTGTTCGACATAAATGGGACATCTTCAAGACAAGAATAAGTGGGAAATTGTCTTCACTTATGATGAGGGAGATATGATGCTGGTGGAAGACAATCAATGGTCATAGATATTTTCTTAAATCAACTAAAGTAGGGGAGTGATGCATGGTTGAAAGAATTAGTTCTAGAAACGATTTTACTGAAAAAAATAAAAAAAAAACTATGGATTTTGGATGAAATATTAATAAAAGACTATGCATTGTTTTCCTTTTAGGATGTAACTCAAGTGCAGATAGCAACATTAGTTTAACCATTTATGAAAAGGCAACCACTTTGTTAAAGATGTCAAAAATATTTTTATTAAATACTTTATCTCTTAGATTGACATGTGTCTATTTTTTAAAAAATCCGACCAAATTATAAAATTGGTTTAACATAATAATAGACCGTTTTAGTTTAAATATATGTAATTGGTTTTTTTTATTTTCAACCATGTAGTATTCTGGATCAAATGTATAGATTTTATTGGATGGGCTTATTAAATTTTTTAGTGCAATGGACTTATTGTTAATTTACATGTAATGTCTTGGACTTTTGCAATTTTTTTTTTACAAAAATAATATTTTAAACTTTGCATACATTACATTTTTTTACCATTTCATTTTTTTCCCTTAAGTTTTGATTGTTTCTTTTTTTATTTTCTAAAGCTCTTTCTTAATTTCTTTCTTTCTTTTTTTTTCAGACTTGGACTTCCTACATACAGGACTTTATTCATACATACGTTGATATGAATATTGATAAAATATTAATATGTATAGTATATACATACATTTAATTGATACATAC
>JASCZI010242964.1:1532-17008 GCA_036250425.1 Stylosanthes scabra | reverse complement strand
TCTATCACACAAATGAATGATTTGTATCTTGTTTGATTTCTTGTTATTGGAACCCATAGGTTAAAGATTCGGTTATTGACGAATAATTGATCTTTCTTGATTTGAAATGTTGCATTTGAGAAAATAGGCATTCAAACATATTCAAGAATCATTCCATATTTCTGCATGTGACTTAGAGATGAGCATGTGAAGTAATATGCATTGGGATCTTTAATAGTTTTGCTGGGTTACTTGAGATTGGATATTGTGACATTTAATTCAGTCCAAGAATCTTGTTTATTGTTAAAGATTTGAATCATGATGTATGCATTATCTTTTTGCTTGTTTAGTTAGTCAAGAGATTGATAATTAGATAGGTTAAAGAGAAACTAAGTTGCTAAGAGATTAGAATTTAGTTATACTAGGATTCATAGTGAATTTATGATGATACATGTTGCAGAATTATCATAGAACAATGGGTTATAAAGTGGTCTTGTTGAATATCTCCTATCTCTCAATCTTGTTCCTTTTCTTGATAAATCTTTAATAGTTGTTGCAGTCTTGTAATTGATCTTTGTTATAGTATTTGATTTTTAGTGTATGCTGATCTTGATTTCACTTATCGGTTTGATATTAGATTGTTTCTTGTTAATTGGTTTGATCTAATTGAAGAATTAGTAAGAAAGTATTGATTAATCCCCTTTCCTCGTTGGGAACGATAACCCACTCTAGTGGATTACTACTTGATCCGATGCACTTGTCGGATTGTTGCGAATCGTGAAAAGATTTACCGCATCAAAGACGTTACATATATTACTAATATTCATTACTCATTTTTATGGTAGCATTTATCCTTTATCATAAAAATCCAAGACGTTATGTAGCATTCATTTTATTTATATTATTCCAGCTACCAGATGAAAATGGTATTTCAAAGAACTACTTGCAACATATTATACTTCAGTTTCCTCTTTTCTATCCAAACATCCCTCTATAATCCTTACAGTCTTATTATCTCCCATGATCTTAAAGATATGTGGCTAAAGTATTATCTTACTACTTAGATTTGTTTTTAAAAATTCTCTCCTCTTAATCCTCTTATTATTATGTATATTTAGCTAATCTTCTTATGATATTTGGTGTTTCATGCTTCTTATTATTGTTTTAGATTTTAATGTATTGAATTAGGTATGTTTCAACTCTTTTGTTAGATTTTTGTATTGAAATTGTGTTTCCTCACTTCATTTTATGATGTTTGATGAATGATGATGGTCTCAGTGAAAAATCTAAAGTATCAAATTTTCTAATCTTTAGTTTATAGTCGACCTATCCTTTTATGAAACTCTTGGACATCATATAATATCAATTATGTATATTTAGACACGAGGTATTATTTTAGACTCTTTAACTTGCATATCATCTTAGTTTCTATGTTTTTTATATTATCTTTTTATCCTTTTATACTTTTTAAATTGGTCAAAAATTTATATCACCAAAGTTCAAAATATCATAATCCCTTATATACTTAGATTGCATTCTTCATGATTTACATCTCATCCATTCTTATTAAATACTATTAAAGTTTTTGGAGTAAGCATTTCATTATTCCGTTTGTCCAATATTTAATTTATAAAATTATCACTAATGTGTTAGAATATTAATATATATTTTGAATTACAAGTACTGTTAATTTATCAAAATAATTCAAGAGAAATCTTATGCTATTATGATATTTTTATTTGAATGTAAAATTTTATATGACACGGTCGAAAGTTATTACAATTTTATCTTCTTAATTCATATTAATGGCATTTTTTATTCTTTATCTTAAATGCTTCTAACGTTTCAAAATTTTTCATGATTTTTTTAACTCTTTAATTTTTATTTTAAATTACTAAGTTGTATAAGGAATATTTATTTTAAATGTCTCTATCATTTAAATTACAAAAATAGAAATAGAAGACAAAAAAAATATTCTCTAAAACTTTCAATCTTTTTTTATTGCGACATTTTCTTGCTCTATATTCTAAACATGAAGAATAAAGGTATAAAGATTTTAAATGCACAATAGTAACTTAGTTATGTATATGTATATACCAGATATCTAACATTTCAAAGACAATAAGTTGCGAAAAAAATTATCAATTAAGATGGATGACTCAACTAAAATTTGTTATAATAAGTGGACGCAATTAGTCTAAGTTGGAGTGCTTTACTAAAATTCAACTTTAGATACGTAGTCGCGCATCGCGCAGGTTTATATCTAGTTTCAAATAAAAAATGAACAGCTATTAACCACATGTGGGGGTTGGTAGTAAACTAGTAATAAAAAGGCTGAGAAAAAAACTAAGTTGTAAGCTACTAAAAAGTAACCCGTTAATAAATATGATGAGGGTCAAAGAAAGATGCTAATGAAAAAGAATATGAGAACCATTGAAGAAGAGTGTCAAAGCAAGGTGTCACTTGTCACCAAAAAAAAAAAAAAAGCAAGGTGTCACTAATAAGAACAAAATACCAAAGAAGAACATGGCAATAAATAAAGATGATGATCAAACCAAGATGCCAACGAAGAAGAATATGACACCCAATGAAGACAAGGATCAAAGCCAGATGCCTAGCAGGAAAAAAAATGCCAAACAAGAACATGGCAACAAATGAAAATGATAGTCAAATCAAGATCCAAATGAAGAAAATTATGACAACCAATGAAGATGAGGGTCGAAGCAAGATGTCACTTAGGAACAAAATGCCAATGAAGAATATTGCAACAAATGAGGATGATGGTCAAAGCAAGATGCAATTGAAGAAAATTATGATAAGCAATGAATATCAAGGTCAATGCACTATTATGCAAATGAAAAATAACCGAACGAAGAAATACAGTGAAGAAGAAGATGACAAGATCGAGTCTGTAATCCCGGCTATGACTTTAGATGACTTCTTTGAAAAATATGGGATATCATTGGATAACAACGATGAAGAATATAAACTTGATTATGATGATCATGAGCCAAGTAATGATGATAATGGTGATAGTAACAACAGTAAATTTTTGTATCACTAATGGAACTTATTTAGATTAGATATATTTTTCTTATTTTTTCCAATACAGTTCTTGTTTGTTAGATTAATAATTTTTCTTAACGCTATTGGAAATAGGTACTAAAAAGAAGAAAACTTGTGGTTTCACCCAACTCAGGCATATTCATGCTATGGAATGGCAAAGAGAATTATCATGGTACTCAAGAAAACTAATAGGACAAACGAGGACAAAGATTCAGCAGTTACTTCTTGGGCACGTTTATAAGAAATTCTAAATGGGTTACATTATTATATATTAATTGCCACGCTATGTTCAATGAGAATAAGATCTCAATGTTGAATTATGCAAAGGTTAATAAATTATGTGGATTATTTCTTATTTTCATTTGTAGCATTTATTTTTGTTGACTAAATTTTGATGTGTGCTTTATGATTCGGCAACTTTGAGTTACTAATTTGGATGGACAACATTGAGTTATTATTTTGTTTGGAATAAGATTATATAGTGTTTGCTTTGTCCCTATTAATTTTGGTAAAAAGCATATGTAATTTAACCTATATTTAATTGTTTTGTTATATAGAAAACAGAAAATTCTTATAAAATTCTACATATGTCAAACTTGCATTGTCAATATTCTGTACATATAACAGAAAATTTGATAACATAACTTTATTCTATGTTTCTTTGTAGCCTAAATTTACAATTCCAAGTGATGGTGAACCATGGGTGATCAATACCATTAAAGAATTATGGAAGTAGTTTAAGAAATGCATTAAAAAGGCTCACTATAAGCCATATGATTCATTCAGAGAGATGATGAAAATCATCCAGATACTATATCAAAACTTCATTTTCGAAAATTGATTTGCTTTTGAAGGTTTGATATTATCAAAGTAAGATATTTTAAAAATACTTTATTGAAATTAAGGTTTCTAATGTGTATTTCTTATAAAATAGTAGATAACACTTTCTATGGATTGGTAATTTGCAATGAAATGTAGGTTTTACTTAACAAAATCATGAAAATTGATCCAAGAAAAAATGGAACCATCAAATGGGTCCAATTAGCTTTAAAATAGTACGTGATGAATTGGTATAATGTTTTCACTTTTCATTTAAGCATATTTCTCTCTTTGATATATTATATGTTGACTAAATCATATATGGTGGTGTTTTTTTTATAGCGCGAAAAAATGAAAAAAATGAAGATCCATCACAATATGAGATATTTGTTGTAACTCGAAGAAACAAGAAAGGAGAAATATCTAAATGGGAACCTAAGAGAAGATTGTGAGTTCTTTAGTTTTAAAATACGAAAATGTATCCATTTCAATTAGCATCTTGTCACTTGATTTTACTATGATATTATGTGTAACAAGAGCATTTTGAAAGTCTCAAAAGGGTAGGATACAATGATGAAGCAACATTTGAAGCACTTTTTTTAAAGGAACGATATGGTAGAATTTGTTGCTACGTTCAATCTGTCATAAAATCATCCCTTAAAAGGGACAACAAATACAACAACTACACAAAGAAGTTACAACTATGAAAAAATGAGCAATATAACCTGTGAAGTTCATGGTTTAAGAAACTTGGTTAAAGTGTTGTTGCAACAAGCTAATCCTGGTATGAGCGATGAACAATTGTAAGTTATAGTAGAAGTTGCCCAACAATCTATATCTGACGCAAATAGTGCACCAAAGGATGTTGATGTGAATGGTTTATAACATATATGATAAATATATTTTTATCATTCTGAGTATGATTGTTGTCATAAGGGGCGAATGGTAATAGGCTGCAGAGGAGGCCATTGCCACTCTTGAATTTCAAACTCCTGTTAAAAAAATTTCACCCATAAATTGGCCCCCTAAAAAATAATTAATATGAGTATCCCTTATGTTTTAAATATGATTTGGCCGTTTAGACCTTTACCTTTTATATAATATTTTTATAATGTGCTTAATTTCTCATTTAATTTTTTTTTTCTCTTCGTTATTTTGCAGGCCACGTTACTCCATTGCTTAACCTATTAGAACTCTTCTTTTATTCTTTCCTTGAAAAGTTATCAAAACGACAAAACCTAAAGAAAAGGAGCAAGGCGATGAACTCTGTCTCTTTGTCTCTTGATATACTTATTTCTTTTTTTTTTTTGCAAGTAAGAAGATAACCACTCAAGTTTCAAGCAGAATCAAACTCTTGTTTTTCTTTAGCAATTAAGGTAGTTTTTATTTAATATCGTAACATATAATTTCCAATGCTATTTTTATTATTTGTTAATGACTTTATGTTTGCAATTTACTTATTTTAATTACATATTGATATATTGTCTAATTATTTTTATTCTTTGATTATTTGTATTTTGGAATTTGGATATATATTATAAATTTATAGTATTCTGTTGTTGGATTGTTATTAGCAGTTAGCATTTTGTTATTTAGGCAATTTCTTTATTGATAACAAATTTAAAAGTTGTCTATTTCTTTTTGTTGTTTGAAGTGGAAATAGAATTATGGTGAAGTTGAAAACAATCGACGCATTTTTCAAAAGAAGTGATCAAACATTAGTCCCAACTCATTTAACCCATTACATATACGCCTTTAAATATCAATGTTTCAAGTTCAGATGTTCACCAACAAGCTAGTTCAAAGAGACAACGTGTTAGTTGTGAAAAAATGGATGCATTTTATTTGGAAAGAAATCATGGACTACGACCATTGACTTAGAATTTTCTGCCAAATCAAAAGGACGAAACTTCGTCGACCTTATCTTAAAGTTGATCTTAGTCAACCAATACTTAATTTGTACCCATTTTCTAGCGATGCAAACAGTCAGCGTTACTTTCGAATGATGCATGAGCATCTTTGGTTAGTTTTAACTTTAATTTCGCTTGATTATTATGATTATTCTTGTGATTTGTTACTTCTAAATTGTCAATCAAACAAACTTGATGTCTTTTGAGTTTTGTTTATGTTTATAGAAAATTTCACAAGAATTTCTAGATATTGAAGGCCACACAAAAGAGGATTGAAGGAAGCTAAGAAGGATGAAGAAAAGTAAGAAATTGGAAGCTCCAGGGAGCAAGCAAAGTCCCAAGTTATATGTGGAATTGCACACGTATAACATGGATGAAATCCATAAGAAATTAAACTCCAGGAAGCAAACAAGCCCCCATGTTATACGTGCAGTGTCCCACGTATAACATGAATGATTTCCTCATCAAAATGCATATTCCAGGAAGGTCCAAATGCCCCATGTTATATGTGTAAGGTCACACGTATAACATGGGAAGTTCTTCAAAGGAAATTGAAGTTCCAGAAAGCAAAATAAATCCCATGTTATACGCGTTGTCCTAGGAGTATAACATGGGAATTCCCTCATCAATTTCCAAGTTCCAGAAGCATCAAAACAAACCATGTTATACGTGAGATTTCATACGTATAACATGAAAGATTTCCCCCACCAATTTCAAGTTCCAGCAAGCTACAAAATCCTCATGTTATACGTGTTGTCCTAGGCATATAACATGAGCATTCTCCTCTTCAAAATCCAAGTCCAAGAAGCTTACAAGACCTCAATGTTATACGTGGGAAGCACACGTATAACTTGGGAAGACTCTTCTTCAAATCCAAGGTTCTAGAGAGCAACAAAGCTCCCATGTTATACATGGAGAACACACGTATAACATGGTGAACTTCCCCCTTCAAAAAAAATCCAACTTCTAGGGATCTAAGCAAGGAGCATGTTATACGTGGTCATAGGCGTATAACATGAGGCTTTTCCTCATCCATTTCATTGCTCCAGAATTGCACAAAGCTTCCATGTTATATGTTGATGCACTCACGTATAACATAGATAAATTGCCAACAAAAATTGAAGCTCCAGTGAAGAACACAAAGCCCATGTTATACGTGGGTATTGCCAAGTATAACATGGAGGCCTTAACTCATGAATTCAACCACTCCTCAAGCCCAAATCATCAGGCCCTAATCCTTTGTTTAATCAAGGGCAAAATTGGAAGATCCAGAGAATAATTGATTGAAGATTGAATGAAGAAGATAAGATTAGTGATTTGATTTGATTAGTGATTAGTAATTTGATTAGATAAGATTATTTTTAGATTAGATTTGATTAAGATTTATTCTGTTTTGAGTTTCTAAGTATAAAAAGTTCCCAACCACTAGGGTTAGGGTAACTTGGCATATCATACATTATTTTTAGGGTTTTAGGATATCATGAATTGCTAAACTACTCCATTGTTAAGGGTGAGGAGCTCTGTTCACCCAAGTATGAGGTAGTCTTTGTACATAGTTTAATTTAATTCAATGAGGTATTTCAGTTTTCTTTAATGCATGATTTAGTTTTCTGTTCTTAATCTCAATAGTTTAGAATCACTGAGAGGTGTTCTTTACTTTTTTAGGGTTAGGTTAATTAAATTGAGAGATTTAATAACTTAGCTAGCTAAAAACTATTTCACATGATGAATTAAAACTAACTAGAGATAGTGAAGATAATTTGTTGTGCAACTTATAATTTTGTGAGTACAAATCGGTTTAGAACTAGGTTAGATAGAGTGACATTTAATCTAATCTAGGATCACTTTTTAGACTCATAAGAATTGGAACCGGATCATATGCTTAATCTCTGTATCTAATTAATTGTCTAAGAGATTAGTTTTTAATTAGGTTAAGAGAAACTAAATTACTAAGAGATTAGGGTTTAGTTACTATAGGTTCGTTGTGCTTGATTTCTGATTACCTAGAATTAGATTTGAACGTGTACATTGATCCTCAAGGGTAGAACATCTCTGATCTCTTAACAGCCCATCTCATTATTGTTAAACATCAAGTATAATTTCTATTATTTACTCTCTATTTTAGTGATCATTTGAATATTGCACTTAGACCTAAAAGTACTCAACTTATTTAGTTTTGTTAATCTGATTAGTATAGTTAACTGGTAGTGATTGACTAGTCCTTTAATCCTCGTGGGAACCTTACCCACTTCACCGTGGTATTACTTGATACGATTCGGTATACTTGCCGAGTTTTAGGGTTATATAGATCCACATCATCGAACTTCTTTGTTTGAATTGTATCAATCTCGGTTGCAGTATTATATTAAAGTTGATGCAATATTTTGTTTATCATGCTACCTCATTGGCAAAGAATCATCAAATAGTATGGGATCGAATAGTTTTTTATTGAAAGTGATTTCAGAAAATGGAAGAAAGTAAATAGTGAAAAATATTGTCATCTATTAACTCATATTGGCAAAGGTCGTAGTTCAATCCCCCAAAATGCAATACAGGCATGTGATGATATGATGAAGAATTCTCAACATATTGATAAACTTATAGTGAAGCAAACATCAGAAGAGATTGAGAATAATCGACTTAGACTTACTGCATCTGTAGATTGTGTTAGATGGTTTACGTTTCAAGCATGTGCTTATAGAAGACATGATGAAAGTTCAAGTTCAAAAAATTGAGAAAACTTCATTAAAATATTGAAGTTATTGGGATCGTCAATGACAAAGTTCACAAGCTTATTTTGGAAAATACTCCTAAAGTTGCAAAGTATACTTCAAAGGATGTTCAAAAGGAATATTTTCATATTCTTGCTACGAAGGTGAGGAATTCAATCAGAGAGGAGATAAGGGGATTCAAAGTTTGTATAATAGTTTATGAATCTAAGAAGAAACAAATGTATATTGTTTTAAGATTTGTTTCCTATGATGGCTTTGTTCGAGAATGGTTTTTTGATCTCGTACATGTTAGTGATACTAACTCAATAACTTTGAAGAAAAACTTGATATCAGTCCTTTCTTCTTACAATCTTCAAGTTGAAAATATTCGGGACCAAGGATATGATGGCGCTAGTGAATGAAATGGTTTACAAGATTTGTTTCTCAAAGATTGTCCATAAGCATATCTTGTTCGTTGTTTTGCACTAACTACAATTAGAATTAGTAGCAGCTGCAAGAGAAGTACTTTAGGTTTATAAGTTTTTCACATAATTGACTAATATTGTTAAATTGTTGGTGCTTCTTCTAAACAACATGACCAATTGCAAATATGTCAAGCAACTGAGATCGAAGAGATGATCGCTTGTAAAAAGTTACAAAAGGGTAAAGGAAAGAATAAAGTGGACACATTGCAGAGGGTTGGAGATACAAGTTGGAGATTTATAAGCTAACCTCCTCGTTGATGCGGTTGGCAACATACGTAACTCCGTCGAGTCTGTATAAAATATGACATTCGCCTTGCCCCGTGGAATGTTCCTTTTTGGCCAAAAAGGCTTAGAAATTTTGCATGGAAATGGAGTGGGAGCAAGTGCGGGGTTGGTGGGAAAATATGTGGATCGTTGCTGATGGAAACGACCTTATATAAGCGAGCTTTCCTGCAAAATCATTGTCATTGTCAACTCTCCTTTCTCCCTTTCATCTAGCGAGATCATTGACAATGAACGTGATCTCCTATTGTTCTATTTTAAACTATATCGTCCCTAATAGCAAGTATCTACCTAGATTGCTGCCCCTTACTAAAACTTCCTAAATGACAACGATCTTCTAGGATGTACGAAATCAATGTTAATGGCGACGATTTATATTGATATGCGAACAAAGTTGCAATTAAATAACATATTCTAATTAGTTGCAAATGGGTAATTTTGGAGTGAATACAATTTATTCATGCAAATTGCCCTTTATTAAATTATATGTGGATAAAAATATTTATATATATAATTTTAAACATAATCAAAATATTATAGTAACCAATAGTTGATGACTGATTATACATTTATCACATTTGATAGCATTATTAATTATAAAAGTATTTATTTAAATTGATTAATTATTTTATCCTACTAACTCTTGAACATTCTTATATTTTAAAAACAATTTTTGAATTTTAACTTTTTATCATTCTCATACAGTCAAACTTACCCCAAATACATATTATCCACAATTACAAGATTTAAATTTTGCATGTTTGAGAAATAATTTATAACATTATATCATTAGAATTTATAAGCATATTAAATGAATATCTAAATAAAATTATAACTAGACAACAACAAAAAATTATAAACAACAACTTATAGCAATTGATGTGCATTTTAAAAATTATAAATGATTTTTTAGGAAAAAAATTGACAACAAATAATTAAAGACACAGTAATGCTACGTGTATCACTGTACACCTCCGTACACATCATTTACAACACGAAAACATACCTCTTTATCCTTGAGGATCATATACACCTAAGATGAAATGCTGCATGTTGTAGATGCCAAACTCCTGTATAAGAGTTTTGTTGTAGAGTGCAAAGCTTGCCTTAGGGATAGAGCAGAGGATGCGATCCCCCTGTTATTTTCACAAAAACA
Organism: Stylosanthes scabra; assembly: GCA_036250425.1. NCBI lineage: Eukaryota > Viridiplantae > Streptophyta > Magnoliopsida > Fabales > Fabaceae > Stylosanthes > Stylosanthes scabra. The sequence continues at coordinate 6,600 of JASCZI010242964.1, read as the reverse complement.
CACAAACCAGATAAACAAAAGATAACGCATGAAAATAATACGAAACATTAACATGGGCTGTGAATAGCTCTTTGTCCTGGAGGATAATATCAACCTGGTAGAAGGCACTCGGATTTGAGGGGATGGGCAATTCGACCATCCGAACAACCCCCACCACCAAGTTCCAATCCAGCCTCGATGCGTTGATATCAGCGATTCTGTCACGGTGGTTGCCAACTTGAACGGCTCTGCGAGCTTCCGCCAATTTTCGCTTCTTGGGTAGGAATAGAAGTCTTCAAATTGCCTACTTGGATGACCCTCAATGTATCTACCCCACCTCTATTTATACCAGTGGCAAGGCGACAACTTTTATCTCGGTGGGCTCCCATCTGAAATTTGAAAACACTCTCGGCAGGGCGAGTTGGCCGAAATGGCCATCCTTCAAAATTCAAAAAAGTAATGGACAAAATGGGGCACGATCCGTGTGATCACAATCCGAGGATCCAGCTTGAGTTTCGCTGCGAAAGCTGCAGCTCAATGGAGAAGATGGGCTCCAAGAATGGAGTGTCTCCCTTTAACCGCTGAGTAAAGCCCTAAACCACCGCAACGATGGAGAAAAAGGATCGAAGGTTCGATGCACACATGGCGCTACGATTTTGTAGGATATTACTGTTGCTCTGCATACGTGTCGCTCAATCGGCCACCCTAATCACTGTTATGCGAGCCTCACGTAAAATTATAAAATGATATTATCCCATTTGATCACCAAAATATTATCAGATTTTTTTATAAATAAAAAAATAATGAATTTACCATTCTAGGCGCGCTAACAGGAATTTACGTTTTTAGGCGTCCCTTACATATCTCGGGCTCTGCAAGCCCGGAAATTACTAAATACATATCTCAGGCTTGCAGAGCCCGAAATTCAAATAAAATAAAATTAAATGTATATTTAGTATCTCTTTATTTTGGAAAGTGTGTATTTGGTATTTCTTTATTTTGAAAAGTGTATATTTAATATCTCTTTGTTTTAGAAACTGTGATAAGTGGTCAACAGAATCAATTATTATTATAATTAAGCAGGTAGTGGTCAATTATAAATATTTTATTATGGAAACTATGTATTTTCTATTTTTGTAACCATATAAGATGAGCAATAAAATAATAATACGAATGAAAAAAAAATTAATAAAACAAAATTATTATCAATGTAACAAAATTTTGTAAACTTCACATCATATGTCACCAAAAAAAAAAAAACTTCACATCATATCCCTTATGCATATTTTATTTTATTTTGGGATATTAAATATTTTATATTATAAAATATATATAAAGAACACATAAAAAACAATAATGCAAATATTATTTCTTTAAAATTAAAAAAAATTGCATACGAACTAAGAATTGAAGAAAATTATTGCAAATAATAAAATGACTTCTAAAAATTTATGTGTGAACTTATTTGTGTTAAAATAATAATTTATTTTTAAGTCACCATAATAAAATAATAATTTATTTTCTGATTAGTAAGTATTTAAAAAAAAAAAAAAACTATTTAAAGAAGTTTTGATATTATCAAGAAATTTTGGAAAGGGAAGGTGATAACTCATAACAATGTTTTCATGGACGCGCTCAATTGGTGGCCCCTTTTCATTTGAGAGAGAATATGTTTTGTTGGGACAATGGGTCCCACGTCTAAATACATAGTTTCCATAATAAAATATTTATTATAGAGCATTATCTACTTAATTACGATAATAATTGATTCTGTTAACCATTTATTACAATTTCCAAAACAAAGAAATACCAAATACACGCTTTTCAAAACATGTCAGCACAACTAGAATGGTAAATTCATAATTTTTTATTTATTTATAAAAAAAATCCAAATATTATCCCATTTAATTTATTCACTAAATCAATTGAATAATATTATCTATTAATTAGATATCCAAATATCATATAATTTATTATAAACGATTATCTATAACACGTTTATATTAATTGCAATTAACAATAGAATTTAATTTTCATGTACCGTCGGTGTAAAAGAGTTTTACACATACATCCAATCAAGTGTTATCGCATCATCAAAAGTAATTAATTTTCAAAATTAAACTTTTAACAATAACTATTTATATCAATTAATAGATTTGATTTATTTATGAGATAAATAAAGTGTTTTCCAAATTATGTCCCAAAATCAACTATACTAATTATTCGTTTCAACTAATTGTTTTAATTAATTAATTAATTAGATATATTAAAATAATATATTTATAAATAAAAAAGATAATTGAGATACTTAATTTTCAACATATAACGAATAATTATTATACTCGATTATTTTAATGTGGCATAATAGTACCTTATAAATACAAAAACAATGAATAAAAATTTTCATAATATAATGATAATATATAATGATAAAAGTTAATATGTTACCAAGCAATGGTGTAAAAATAAATATATACAATGACTAAATATAGATATTATAAATTAGACTGACAATTAATCATCATTATCATCATTATCATTATCATCATTATATTTATATTATACTACAACAACAAGGATTATGGTGTCAAGAATGTTGAATGGTGTCAGTATTTCTGCCTTTTCCTTCTAAGCAATATTTTAGGTAAGTAATTATCATAAAAAAGTAATAGTTAATAGTAAATCAATTATCATAAAAAATTTATATTCAGATGTAGTGATTTAATAATATTATTATTACTCTATTACTCAATTATCATAAAATATTTATATTTAGTCATGAATTTATAATTGTCTTAATTAAATCATGTCAAATTGAGGAGAAATTGAACTCTTTCGAATAAAATAATCGTTGATTTGATTGGCAATCAAATAATGTATCACTTCAGAATAATTCTGCATTAATACTTTTATCACAACTTATTTAAAGAATTTGATTAAAAAAATTAAAAGAATTAGGATTTCATGATTAATCATTTAACCGACCACGGACCTCAATTTAATTATTGCTATTTATAAAAATAATTCGAATAGTTTTATTTAGTCATGATTTTATAATTGCCTTAATTAAGTTGTATTAAAATGAAAAGAATCAATCATAAAAATGTATTTGATAGTAATTAATGGTAGAAAAAACCTGTATCTTTTTAATTTTTTTTATAAATAATAGTGTGAGTCCCTGTTAAATTCTGGCAAGTAGTTGCAGGAACCAGATATATTTGATACTCCTTTCCAGATATGACATTCATAATTTTTTAATTTTTTTTAACATATTTTGAATGAAAATTGATCGATTTAATATAGTTTATTCTTTTATTTTCTTCTATATATATGAAATGCAAATGTACTTCTTTCTCTTTCATCTCTTTTGTGATATCTTACAATTTCTGTAATTTCTTTATTATTTTTTTTATCTCTATTTTGCTTATTTTATGTTTATTTTTTTCTAACTTATTTTGAATAATGGTTCTTAAAGATATTATTTTATTCATTAATATTTTGATTTTTTTAGTGTTTTTGCAGAAGATGATTAATGATATCATTCTTCGTTAAGGTTTTATTGAATTTATTTTCAATAATAAGAATGTTAATGCAATGTATTTTTTTTATCGAAGTTGATCTATTTAATGTATAAGTTAAAATTCTTTCATTCTTTTATTGATCCAGTATTTTTTCTTTTAATTTTGTAATGCTTCTTCGTACTCAAATTCCTTATGTTGTAATTATCTTTTGCCACACTTACAATATATTACATTACATTTATTAAATTCTAACTCAAGTTATATTCGTGAGAAAAAAGGCAAAACAAAAACAATTTACAATAAACACAGGTTCAATATAATCTACCATATATTTTTTTAATAATTTATTTAATTTCTTAATATTCAATGGTCTTCTATATATTTTATACGCTTCTATATATATAAAAATTAAATCATTTAAAATAATAATAGTTGGATTAAACATTTTTTATTAGTGCTATAAATCCCAGCTTATATCAAAATTAAATTTAGAGTAAAAATTTTTTTTTTAAACTATAAATGCATAGTTGTTCTAAAAGTGTTATAATTAAATCCATTCACTCGAAATTAGAGGATAAAAGTATTAACCTCTTAAATAGAAATTCTAAATCAAATAAAGAATATTTTCAATAATACTAAGCAAGTCTAAATTTAATAATTTAATATATAGTTATCAAATATATAATATTTTAATTTAATAACTAAAAAATAACATAATTTTAATTTTAATTTTTAATAATTATAATATTTAATGAAGATGTGAAAATCATCTTCATATGAAGATTTAGCCTTTAAGATTATATTTTAAAAGGAAATAACAACACTTTTAAATAGATAACGCTTTTACATGTACTAAAATCTAACCATTCAATTTACCATCCAATAATCAAAATAAAAAATCTTTATATGAAGATCATTTTACAATCATCATGTTACTATCCACCAATTAATTAATATAATTAATATGAAGACTTTATCAAATATATATTATTTGGGTACGCCATCATTAAAGAAATATACAACACTGAATATACAACCGGTATAATGTCTGTTTAATGCATTAAACTTATTTAAATAGATAGTGTTATGAATTATTGGTGTCGGCAGCCGCTGGCACTATGCAGCACTATGCTGCATAGTAACCCAATAAATCATGGTCGTCCATTTCAAATCAAGTTACTATGTTGCATAGTAAATGAATCATAACCGTTCATTCCTTTTCATGTAATGGTAAATCTTTTACTATAAATAGGGCTATGATTTCATAAGTTTTTCATATCCAGAAATCAATAAGAATTTCATATTCTTGCTCTCTAGCTCTCTCTCTTGTTTTTATATTATTCTCTCTTTTATAGCTTTAGTTTCATAACACGTTATCAGCACGAAGCTCTGATCAATTTGTTTTGAAGCAAGAAGCTTTTATTGATTTACTTTGAAGACATAAGGTACTAAATTTCATTATGTCAAATCTTTCCCGATTAGAATTTGTACCACTTCACATTTTAGGTAAAAATTATTTATCATGGATTGTCGATGCCGAAATCCATCTTGATTCAAAGGACCTTGGA
>JASCZI010242960.1:0-12500 GCA_036250425.1 Stylosanthes scabra | reverse complement strand
AGCTATGGTCACTCTGGGTATTTCACACAGCTGAAAACTGTGAGATAAAACCTGAAACGGTGACCATAGATCTATTGTCACGGTTTTCTTTAGTTGTTGTCACAGTTTTCAAACATGACAAAAGACCAAATTTCTTGTAGTGATCATCTTCTTCTTTTTCTTTGTTTGTTTTATATTGCTTTTTTGTTGTTGTTTTCGTTGTTGCTGTTGTAAAACTCAAAATTAAGAAAATTATATAAAACTCAAAATTGCACCGAAATAAAAAACTATAATGTAATAAATATAAACTTGTATTATACATAAATGTTATTCAAAACTACACACAAATAATATTTAAAACTGTACACAAATATAAGGGTATATTACATCGAAATAAAAAACAATAATGTACAGAAATAAAATAATAATCATCATCATCTTCTTCTTCTTCTTCTTACTTTTATTACATGAAAGAAGCTGGTTCAGAATTTCATTTGATTTTTTACTCTTATTTGTGTTCTTTATTTTTGTAGAGAAACCTACGCGTTTAGCATAATCCCTATAAAAAATCTTTGGTGCCTCAAGTGATTCAAAAAGCATGCCAACCTTTGGCACATACTTGTCATCAACATCACATAAAAACTGCAAAACAATACACAAATATGTTACTAATAGCAACAAAGCCAACACAAAATATACACAAAAAATAACCCAGAATCCACCGAAATAATAAGGAGCAGAATCAAATATCAAATAAGGCAATCAGAGATCAACCAAACCTAATAGCAACAAAGCCAACACAAAATGTACACAAAAAAATAACCTAGAATCCACCGAAATAATAAGAAAGATATGCAAATCTCAAATAATATAACCAGAGATCAACCAAACTTAATAGCAACAAAGCCAACACAAAATGTACACAAAAATAACCTAAAATCCACCGAAATAATAATAAAACAAAAGCAACACGTTAAATGAAAATCTCACAGAATGCACCGAAATATAAAGCTAAAATGCACACACATACATAGTTAAACTCCACCGAAATATTTTCACAACCAAACTAACACGAAAAACTCCACCGAAATAAATCCTATTCTTAAACAAAAGCCAAACTAAAATCCACCGAAATAAATGCAACACAGAAATGCAGTAGAAAGCAATAATCTAAGAACAACAAAACTAAGCAACACTAAATTCGAAAAAGATGCAAAACCTGTCCTGTATTCTCTGATTTACATGAAGGATCCGATTCACATTCCACTGATGGATCTGAACTAGAAGCTTCCACTCTACAACAACGTAAATCGTAAAATTCAGAGATCAAATCAACCAACGAAAAATGAAAAAGAAAACCACGATAATGAGATCAATCAAATTGAATTGAAATTTAACAACAAGAATGAAAACAGAAATCTAATAACAGAAGAACAAGATGAAAACGAAGATCAAATCTAAGAACGTTCCAGAATTCAAAATCGAACGTATCTCATGTAAAAATGCAGAGAACGACGCAAAGGCAGAGAAGAACGTTACAGAAAATGTTGAAATCAAGAAGAAAAAATCAAGATTTGAATCACGAGAATGAAATTGTTGCAGATAGTGTTTAACAGAAACGAAGAACGAAGCTGAAAAAAGAAGAACAAATGAAAATAGAAAATTGAAATTGGCGGATAAAAAAAGTAGATGTTATAATAAGAGAAAAGGACGTTACTTGGTTAGCCACTTAGTTAGTAAAATCACTTATCCATCTAGAATTATTGTATTTATTTATTTTATGAAAAAAAAAAATATAAGTGAAATGCAAGTTCTTATGATGTATATATTTGGATGAGTTAATTTGTGGGGAAATGCAATTAAGAATTTATCCTTTTCCCCATAAAAAATGCAAATTGCAAAGTGTGGTCCTAACTCCTTAGAGTTGTCTATTGGGGTCCGGGGACCATATTTATATAGAGACATATATTTCATTTCACATAAGGAGGAAAGGGTCTAGTAAATCTAAATAACAAAGCCAAGAGTTCCCAACAAAATAAGTAAAAAATCGTACAATAATTTATTACTCTTTTGAATGTTGTATAAGTAGCTTTCTACTTACTCCATCAACGTCCCCTTTTGTTTGGAAATTGGAACACATCACACATATTTCTCTATCAACAGGAAACCAAAAAGCTGATGGATGAGATTATTGATACTAAATTAATATTAAGGATTTTCGAAACAGTTAAAAAGCTGTGCATGGATTAACGTACGTACGTAGATAAGATAAAGAGTCAACAATAATATATAATTAATTTAATAATTTTTTATTTGATTTGATTATGATACCCGGTAATTGTAACAAAAAGAATTATTAGTTGTGGATATATATAGCGTAGATAAAGTGATAAACTAAGAGTATATTCAAAGTTGGATATTGGAATCTTGGAAAGTTTCCTTAGAGGAGAGAATTTATATATTGTTTGTGGCTCTCGATTTTGGGAGTTTAGACAATTGTTTTTGCTATCAATGAAAAAAAATGAGTAGTTACTAGTTAAGAGTGGTCCTTTATTTTTGTTTATTTTATTTTAAAGGAGGGACCATATATAGGTTCAATTATTATTGTGTAGGTCGTGGAAGATGGATATATATTCCATTAAAAATGTAGGGTTAACGTCACTAAAATTTATTACAAATTTTAAATTATACAATGAATTATGGTAATTAGATAAAATTAAAGAAGAAGAATGAATTATTTTGTCAGGAAATGGAACCCCCCCCCGGGCTCCCCACCAAAAAAGCCCCCGGGCCTCTTTCAAACCCCGTTCTTTTTTCTTTTTGTTTTTTGGTCAGAACCCCGTTCTGTTCTTACGATTTAGTTTTCTCTCTGCTTTTGGGCCAGAGGCCCCCTATGCCTACAAAAAAAGACCTTTTTATTGGTATGGTAAAGGGTCTGAAGCCCAGTGAAAGACAGAAAAAAACTAAATAGTCCAAAAACAAATACTAAATAGTAGACCTCAGTTTACCAGGACCTAGGCCCCGTTGTATTACTGAGGAAAAAAAAATCTCAGTTTACCAAAAAAAAGTTTAATAGTAAACCTCATGAAATACAATCAAATTTATTAGTATAGTGATTAATTTATTAATTTATTTAAGTAAATGTTGGATATTCGAATATCATTCACAGGAGTCATTTGTAATTAGATTAGTTCTTATCGTAACGGGTTTGAAAAATCAAGGACAAAGACAAATGAAACTAGTATCTTGTGCAAAAAGTAATAGTAAATTTTTGTAAAGAATTTATTAGTAAATATCTTAAGAAAATTACTCAAGAATATTATAAATGAATTTTTTTTAATGAAATCTAACCATTATTATCCTTTTTTATAATTTTTAGCCAATTTTTTATTTCTAAATTATGAAATTAGAGTATAATGATAAAGCGTGCTGAAGAGTGAAGAAGAGAGAGTAGTGCTCGTCGTTGAGAAGAATCAAAGCGAAGAAGTTTTGGCGGGAAAAAAGAAAAACGAAAAATGGATTTCAGTTGCTCCGACGCATGCATATGGAAGGAAGCGCTTTCGGCATATCCATCTCGAATCGAATCTCTTTCCCTCACGAAGAACAAACCTAACTTGCTCTCTCTCGATCAATTCTACACCAAACACCTCCCTTCTCTCCTTCAACAACGTAACCCTAACCCTTTCATCACAACCTCCGAACTCTCCGATCTCATGCGCTGGAAGCTCTCGCGCGGTAAATGGAGGTACTTACTTCCTTAATTCGAGAATTAATCACTCTATTTAGTGTTATCTCCGTGTTAATCTTGATTAATTTTTTGTTTTTGAGGCCGCGGTTGTTGGAGTTCGTTGAGGCGCTAGACGACGTCGTTGTGAGGAAGGCTTCTGAGAAAGCGTTTCGGAGTCTTCCTGATTTGAAGAAAGCTGTTTCTGAAATCAGCGTTTTGAAAGGAGTTGGTGCTGCTACTGCTTCTGCGGTTTTGGCTGCTTATGCTCCTGAGGTAGCACCGTTCATGTCTGATGAGGTATAATTTCAAGATAGCTACTCATGTGAAGATATTTTCGTGCGATTAATAGTTAAGATGATGACACGAATTATGTTAAGTAGTTTAGTTAAACATGTGAAACGATTTAATGGTTTTCAGCTATTTCTTCGGATGAAGACATCTCCAGTGAGCAATCACCTAAGTTCAATACTTCAATTCTATATTTATCAATGCTTTTAGACAAAGTTGCCTCTCGGCGTTTGAAAATAAATAAATTTTCCCCAAGGCATTTGGGAAAGGGTTATAGATTAGTTCTTTTGTCCAGAATGTGCGCATGTTTGTGAGGAGTGAGGACTAATATGTCTGTTTATGTTAATTGTGATGAATAAACTTATCCGTTCGGTGAAGGAAGAGTGATGATCTGTGACGTTTGAAATCTTGAGGGAGACGGACTACTTTGTCGTGTTTTCAGTCAAGGATGAGATTGAAATTTGAAAATTTTACTTTCAGCTGTATTAGTGTTAGTGCCAGTGCTAGTAAGTAGTAACAATGTTGTTTTTATTGTTTTTTTTTTTTGTACACTAACAATGTTGTTTTAAATGATATATGTTTGATATTGATGTTTTTTGTGGTAACAATGTTGGATTTGAGCTTTGTGAACCGAAAACTCTTTTGTTGGTTAACTTGACCATGATATTGATGTTTTTGGTTCAAAGATGATTGTGGAGAATGTTAGTGTTTTTAGGATACATGTTCAAATTGGTTTTAGCTTTACTCAGCCTTTTAGAGTTTTTTGTCTAAAATATCTGCTTGGTTCTTTGTTGGTTGAGATATTAATTTTAAGAGACTGAATTGATGTTTATATAGTTTTTGTTGGGCTTAATTGATGGCCATTATAAATATTGAAAATCTGAAGTTTAGAAAGCTATTTTTTTTTGTAGGGGTACATATTTAGAAGGTTAATTGGATGGATATGTCTTGTATGCTTCATTATTGGCTAAAATTTATTTATTTATTCTTTTGTGGTAATTATGAATTACGAGATTGACTGCAGGCTATGGAGGCAGCTCTTGGAAACTCAAAGGATTATACACTGAAGCAATATCTAATATTTGCCGATAAATTACAGACCAAAGCAAAGGTATTACAGTATTCGAATCTGATATAAAAGGATTGATGTTTGTGATTTAACGGAAGATTGGAATAGATTTGATTGTGAATATGCAATGCAAATTCCAATGCTTGCTAGTGAACCCATGATATTCCGTATTAGATCATTATACATAACATTTCATACATTTTTGGCTTCATGATATTTCCTCATTACTTTTTTAGTTATTGTATCAAAAAAAATTTTATTTTCTCTCTTTTGAATGTGATGAATGAGATTATATCTTGATTAAACAAGTAGTACTAGTTGCTCTGAAATTTCAATGAAGTTCCTCTTTGGTTTCGCTATTGGCATCAAGTTGAGAAGCAGAGTAATAATGTTGGGGGATTCATCTCCTTTTCTGTTTTCCCTGAATATCTGGTGCAAAAATAATCTGCAGGAACTAAGTTCAGAAGGGGATACCTTCACCCCATCAGATATAGAAAGGGCATTGTGGAGTTATGCTATAGGGAAGTCATCAACACCTCAATTGATTGAGGATCAAAAGACCAATCCAAAAAGGAACTCCAAAAGAAAGAGGAAAAATTGACACTGCAGCCTATCAACAATTGAGATTGAAACAAGTAATCTGTTCTTTATAGGATCTGCTAGCTTTTATTCCCTTCTTTAGGGGGGTTCTGTCTTTGATGCTTAAACTGGGTTTGTCACTAATTATTATCAAATATCTCTAATTTATAAGTTGTCGCTAAGTTAACAATTCTTGTTTGTTGCTAACATTGCTTTTCTTGAAACTTCACTTATGATGAATTAGATGCAAGGGTTAATTATAAAATTTGGATAACATAATGTAGTACGTGCAGTAACTGTTGGTTCATCTGAGGACATTGTCCTCAATGAAAGAATAACTTCTTATACAATTTCAGAAACCATAGTGTAGGATGCATAATGAAGATAAAGTTAAGAGGATCTTATTGACATTGTAAGAAGTGCTTCTTATACAATTTGAAAAGCATGATACAGGATGTACAACCAAGGTTTATGTTCTCACCTCAGAGGATCTTATCCATAATGTAAGCTTACTTACGAAATTTAGCATTTTGTTACTTTACGTGCCTAGAAAGAAATGGGGATTTTTTTTTTTGTATGAATTAAAATTTATATAATCTAATTCACAAAAAAATTTCATCCATTTATCATACTTGTTTTTGTCGTTACCCTTTTAGCACAGACACACGTATGGTTGCAGCAAAAAAGACAAGATGTTTTCTTGTTTGATGATACTTTTGTCTGTGTCTGTGACCATCTTTAGTGAGTTGGAGCATCTTCAATAGTTAAGCAGCAGCAGCATCTGGAACCTGATGTTACAACTTAACAAGAATTTTTGCTGACTCATGAATTTCACATTGAAATGTGCTTGGTATGGTTCAACGGTACCTAAACTAATTTAGGCCAAATTTAACTTCCGAAATGTGTTGCATTCTTATCTTGTTTTCATGCATGGAAGTAACACCCTCTTCTTGTCTGTTAGATGGTGTATGGGATTCAGGAGTTATATTTAACTGTACACATTAACACTAACAAATATAAAACAAAAATTTGGACAGGGATCAATAGGATTCATGTTTCTGAAAATGGAGAACTTTGTTATTTTAAAAAATTGAGAATCAAATTGATTCGACGAATTTCAGAGACCAAAATGAATATTTTCTTGTTAAATTTTAGAGAATTGAATTTGGAACAACCCAAAGTGGGGGGATGTTATTAGTCATAAAAGACTTTCTGAAGGATGCTTTCACCAATAGAGTACATTTATTGTCTGCATGTCTACTTTGTTTTTATTCCTTTTTAAAAAAATAATAAATAAATAATTGAAAAAAGTGTTTACTTACATTGACTCATCGAATGATTGTAAGTTGGAAACATCCTTGGCTTCATTATTTTTCATCATTCTCTTGTTTGGTTTATCTAATCTATAACATCTTTGGTGCTTTTTTACCCCCATCAAAAGTTAAAATCATTCAGTTTTGTACACTTTGGACTTTGCCAATGATGAAGACTATTGTTTTCACTTTTAAAGGTTTTATGATCAATTATAATTTATGCCTTATAGGAATGAGCCTATTATTTAGCTTAATGCTAATCTATTAGGCTCGTGTGTGGTTCTATTTGTGTTGCTGTGACTTGTCGTGCATGCGTGGTGTAACAATTGGCAATGCAAGAAACTCGTTAATGTGATTGTCCCCTTCATATTTTATGTAGATAGACATAAGATAAAATCAGTTTCAGAAAAATAAATAAACCATAACTAAAAATTATATAAAGAACATATCTCCAAGTATAGTCTAATTTGTTCTCTTGGTGTTTTCTTTAAGATTTGAATAAGGGATCTTTTTATTTGAAAATTTATCATTCATTACTTGTATTATCCAAAATTTCATATATACAAGGGATGAAAATTGAAATAGTCCGTTTAAGTATACTACCATCAATCATCATTTTTTATTATATATTTTATCGATACAACTATTGAATTACTACATGTAACATGCTCCTAATCTAACAGTTACTTTTTATAAAACTATACTAACAAAAAATTATATACTCATTATTATGAGCTAAAAATTTTGGTTGGTAGCTTGTACCATTCAGAAAGAAACTAAACCATTTTTTGTTACAAAATTGCATGTGTTTAAGGCTTGATTGGACCAACTCATGGTCTATTTTGTGCGATGGATAGCGGCCACAGAACATGGGCATTGATTTATAGGTAGACACGAAATAGCTTTGATGAATATTCGGTTTTATTATACCAATTGAACTATTTATTAACACACCATCATCTTCAGCCACAGTCCAAATAAATAATAATTCGCGATTTTATAATCGGAATTATTGTTTCGAAAAGGTTTTGTTGAAAATTAAGGGACAGAAGAAAATCCCCTAAAGTTGGATCCTTGTTTTTTCTATTTTGCAAGTTGAAAAGTACAAAACTATGCATCAATATTCCCCAAGAAATATGCTTTTTGTACTAGCATATTAGCTCGTGAACGGTGAAGTTGTAACAAATTATTATAGAACAAGTTCTAAGATTTCTTTGACATTTTGTGGTTGAACTTAAAAAGCCTCTTAAATTATTTATTTGGGGAGGAAAAAAAAAAGAAAGAAAGAGTAAATGGATCTCATTTATAAATTATAAGTTGTTCTACACATGTTTCATGAGTAAACTGAAAGTTTCTTGTCTTAACAGTTAAAAACTCAGTCCAGCCAACTAAAGATGTGACTATAATTTTGTTTAAAAGAAAAAAGCATGCTATAAATAAATAATAATAGAATTGTAGTTTTAAAAATAAAAATAGAGAAAAAAGAAGTAAAGAAAATAGAATAATGAGGATTTCAGGTGAACTTCTTCATTTACATACCTCTAATAATTCATTGTGTTAACAAGAGTTATAGATAACAAATCACATTTTTAACGAGTTCTGAGAATTCAATAATTAAACAGGAAAACTTGTTAAGAATGATAACAGTCATAGTATTTTTTTTAGTAAAAATTAATCTTCACTAATCAGATGCCTGCATAATCTTAACTGGGGGATTAGTTTATGTAGTAATGGCCTCCCTAGTCCCTAGAAGTTATCTAAATTGCACATTTTAATATCTAGAATGCATAAGTATATACCTTTGGCTGCATACATATTAAACAAAATATTAATATTAATAAAATATGTTTTTTTAATATAATAAACCCCATTTAAATATATGCTATTTTTCAGAACATTTTTTGTGTTTCAAATAAAAAGTGTCGGTGGCATTCTGCACAGTCTCTCAGATAGTCCAACGTTTATCCATTATTTTACAGTAAAATCAGAATTAGTTTAGCTGGGAATGAATGGTTTAGTGCTGAATTGAGTATTACAAAATTGACCCACCATGATTCTTTGACAATGCATTATGACCCTTTGAATAAATAAAGTACAAAAAATATTATAAGGTAATATAAAGAATAAGACAGTAAGACACACTACGTGTCTTAACCTTCACTTTAATTATACCTAATCCCTTTCATTAGGCAATAAAAGACGCATCATACACCATATAGGGTCCTACATTAGTACATAGTAAATTATATTCTTTTTAAATTTTTTCATGTTTAGTAAAATATAATAATAATAATGATACTGGTACACATACAAGAGAGTTCCACAATTATCCTCCAGGTTCCATGAAATGGAGGAAAAGAGAGAAAAATTAAAGAGTCATCATTGGAAAGAGCTGTCATCCATGAAAGTTGAAAACATTACATACATGCTCGATTCATCACTAACAATGAAAACTACTTAGCCGCTTTTTCACTTTTTTTTTTTTAAATTATATTTTTCATGAATATACATATTACCATCAGTGGGATTTTGACCTATATGTGTTTAGAGAAAATGAAAAGTATGTGACGCAAATTGTTCTTGATAATTAATGCCGAAATAAACCCCTGAAACAGTTTGAGGGTGAGCTTTATTATAGTATCACATTATTTACATATACATTTTTTCTTCAGAGTTTTTCTATATTTATTTAGTCATTTTATTTAAGGTTGCTTTCGTATTACTTTTTAGGGTGTTCTCTTATACAGTAATACCATGCAAACAACACCTACTAAATGCTAATTAGTTTAACTCAAATATAGGCTAAAAATGTCAATATGGAATCCAAGGTGATGAGATTTTACGAAATAGCCCAATAGGGTATTTTACTATTTTTGCAAATATGGAGCTGTTTGTAAAATCACTAAACAAATTTAGAGGGGTAAAATCGCTATTAGCAACTTTCTACTTTTTGGTGGTTCAAAATCCCCCAAGAAAGTTTTGAAAGTAGCGTGGAAGTATACCAATATCGTTGCAAACTGTTATTTATTTATTTATTATCGACAGAATTGCAAACCGTTAGTCCGTTATTCAAATTCCCACAAGAAAATTACATTCACGATTTTCTGGGTGCCAAAATTGCTATTTGCGATTATTAGATATTTTTAGTATTTTGTTAAACACAAATGTTATTTGTCCACTACAATTTAATTATAAAATCAGCCATTAATTATTTATATATTAATATAAATTATTTTTAATATATTTTTTATATTTTATATATTAATTGCTAATTTTAGTTACTGATTAATTAGTGGCTATTTTTTTTATATACCTAACATAACTTATTTGTAAATTATGCTCCAACTCTATATGACATTCTAGACCCATGTAAAAAATAATTAATGAGATATACTATTAAGTTATTATCCCAATTTTTTTTTTAAAATAAAAATAGTGTATAGCGATGATTGCGCTCAAACATGTGGGCAGGAGCGGTAGCAAGATATAGTTCAACGGCCCCGCCGGCCACCGTGGCTGATCGGTGGTCGTGCCATGTCTCGTCACGTGTCCTACCCACTGATAGTGATCACACACAACACAAAATAACCAATAATAATGATTAAAAATCTTATCGTTTACATATATTACCTCTCTCTCTCTCTCTCTATATATATATATACAACACAACATAATCAATCATTAATATTATATATATAATTTAAATTACTTAACTGTCGATATTATAATTTTATAATTAAAATTAACGAATAAATCACTAAATAATATATTTCTTATACCATGTTTGTGTTTCTCCTCTACCACACAAACCTCACACTTTTGTCTCTAACATTATTTACTATTTTTCACCAAATATGGTGCATGAAACTAGAAATTACTTTAGCAAACTATAATATTATTGGACATCCAAAAAAAAAAAAAACTAGAATATTATTATTTGAAAGAGGGAGGGAAAATTAATACTCTTTTAGATGAATTTTAAAATCAACTATCAACTATGTTATATATACATTAAAATTAATTACTTTATAAAAATATCTACTTAGTGTTTTATATAAAAAGTTTATTATTTTACTGTGAAAAAACTAATTATTTGTCCACTGCAAATTTAATTATTTTACTGTGATAAACTTGATTATTTTAATAACTAATTATTTAATTAAAAAATTATGTGAATTAATATATATACACAAAATATGTACTAGTTGTTTGATAGTTGATTTTTCATACTTTCAAGTTTCACCCTAAAATTTATCCGTCAAATCTTTTAGGAGACTTATCTACAATTGTCATTACTTTCTTATCCTTATTTTGCTTTCACAATGTATTTCCAGAAATATCCTTGTGCGGTTGTGCCATTTAATTTCCGTTACTCTGAACTTTTAAACTATCATTTTCACTCCATCTGTAACGGGATTCTGAAAAAGTGCTTCATGTCATTTTAGTATTAAATTGACCTATATGAGAAGCAAATTATTTAAATAACTAAATAATATTTGCGTTTTGGTTTTGTCTCTATAAATAAAACTTTTTGGTTTAGTTCTATAAAATTTTAAAATTATATTATCTAGGCTTTTTTTTAAATTTAAGATAGGACACTTTAAACCATAACGTACACATTCTTATTTTGATCGATATGTTGGTCCTTGTCCTTCCATCCTTTTAAAATGAGTTTGTCTTATAAACTGTGTTATAATAAAATTTATTAAAAATTCATGCATCCAATATACATATTAAAATTTTAATTGAAAATAACTTGAGACTAATTTATTCTATGAAAATAATTATTAAAAATTTTTAAAAATAAAATTTCATTGAAAACTAAATCTGATTTAAAATTAAGCATTAATTTAAATATTATCTTAAATTAAACTAATTAACTAGAAGAGTAGAATTTTTTTGGTTTTCTATTTATGGTATTTTTAAGCTCAAAGATTAATTTATCATATATTTAAATTTTATTTAAAAATTTATTACTGTACGTACAATACGGCACCTGAATACCAACCCAAGGTTAAGATAGCAGAGTCTAGAAGTAACGAGAGTGAGCTTGTATTCATGGTTGAACACGCATGTAATAATGATTAATAATTAATACTTAATAATTAATAATCTATATATATAAATTGAATAATCATCACAGGTTGACAATTGACGAACACAAGCTACGACAGAAGAGTTGTTGTCAAACATATGATTAAATGATTGTCAATTCTGATAACATATAATTTGCTGAGTGTAATCACGTACAATATTAAATCAAAATATATTAATGAATTACTTAAATTAATTGTTTAAGATACAAAAGATAATCTTCTTTCTGTAAAAATACATTACTTTTCTTTCTACACTTCTATTCTATTTAATCATTGCTGAATAAATGTTAAATTTACATTATTCTATTGTATGAATTCATTTAATTATTAATATATTATTTTGAAATTAATAATGCACTTCGATTAAGTGACAAGTAGAGTTACGTGCGAATCTATCTGATATAACAAATATATATATATATATATATATATATATATATATATATATA
>JASCZI010242959.1:982-17079 GCA_036250425.1 Stylosanthes scabra | reverse complement strand
TTAGGTAAGATTTATGATTCTAGAAATAGGTTAGTTCATGTATTGTAATGGACACCAATTCAATACAAAATCATCTTCAGTTTCATAAACTCTCTAGTTTCTAACAGTGGTGAAGCACGTGTCTGAAAAATGCAGGATGCTTGGGGAAGAAGGGAAAAGAGAATGGTGTATCAATATGCAGATATAGCTAGTTCATCGGCGGAGGATAATTTGATTGTTAGAGAAGTATGTTGTATTTATATTTCCAACAGTAAAGATGATATTTCATGCAGCTGCTTGTAATTTAATCATGAAATACCATGGTGAACTATCATCTTTACTCTTTGGTAATGGTTGAATCTTCCATGTAAATATGAGTCAAGCCTTATATATATATATATATATATATATATATAGCATGTGACTAATTTGTATAGTGAAATGCATGGTTTGAAATAGAATGTGGTCTACATGAAAGAAAAAAAAAATTGAAATATCTTGCTCTCAATCATTCATTATTTTTTACATTATAAGTGAATGTGATGAACTCAACTCATGATCTTTAATCTAGAACACTCCAGTTGCTGGAGACAATGATTCAGAAAGGTAAGTGATGAATGCTAAAACAAAAGAGCGAGATTTACCCTATAATCTGCTGGGTTAGTGGTAAGAGAGCTGTGCGCAAATATTTAACCATTTAATAAGAGAATATGTGTCAGACAGTTAGGTCATGTGTAGATACTTAAGTTATTTAAGTTCAACTACTGATTCAGTGTCCTAATCCAATCAATTATCAGCGTGAGCGTGATTTAATTTTTTCGTCCTATAATTGTGCTGTTAATTAATTAATTAAGAGGATTGCAATAGTTTTTTGTATGTGCTGGGTAGTGGGTAGGTCATGAAGAACTGAATTAAAGTAATGAATAGTAGAATTGTCCATATCTTAGTCTTACAGTAGGCCTATGATGCAGACTCGTACCCTATTATTACCTTTCTCTAAAGTCTAAACTCAGCAATCCTTACATAAAGAGAGGTTGATTATGAGTAGTGTGGATAACAGTGAATTAAAGACACCCTCCAATGCAACATGAATTGACAAGTGATGAGCGAGGTTGATTATGCTAAAGAGAGTATAGGATGTTAAAGTAGCTATATATTCACACTTACAATGTCTTTTTAGTTATTTGTTCCGGGTCGGAACTCAATAATTGTAGGGATATAGGTAGCTTAGGCTTAAGCTTAATTAATTAAGAGATAGACAGGTGGTGATGCTTTTTAGGTTTCCTAAGAGCATTTGAATTTCTTGGTTAATTGGTGGTTTTTGTATGTGAGTCTCATCATCATATGAATGTAGCTATCTACCTTGCTTGCTTTAATTAAGTGGTAATAATCAAGATTAAGGTTAACAGTGTCGTCCCTGGCGGCGACTAGGTCGGTGAGATGCTTCAGTCTTTCCTAATTGGGGACCTCATCTCTGATCTCTCCTCACACTTGTGTATCATCACATCGTATATTCCTTTATTTGCTTCCTTCTTTAATTTAGCTTTTTACTTGCTTTCATTTTTCTTCTTTCTTTCTATTTTTCTATCTTGACTCTTTCCTTTGCTTAGATTAATTACTCTTATCTGGATTCAAAATCAGAAACTGATGATCATTCCCATTTCATTATTTAGGATCATCAGCTCAGCTACTACGTAGTAATAGTCTCCCTATTTTTCTTTATCCCAAAATCCAAACCCTAGACAGAGTTTACTTCTTATTACTGTTACAAACTATGATCAGTTTTATTATTTTTTTATATATACATGGTATACTGCTTCTTCATTCCTTGTCTGTCTATCTTCATATAATATCGAAGAACATATCAACAAGATCGATGGGGTTATTATTGTAGCCATTCAAAACAGTCATATATATGAAGCACGCATGCACTAAACTAAAGTAAAAAAAGTTATATATGCTATGTTTGAGACTGATTATTGCACATTGAGAAAAAAAAATATGAAACCAATTTTTAATCAGTTAATTTTAAAGTTTATTAGGATATAGAGTTAATAATTTATGATCAAGATCTATAATTTAAAATAAATAAAAAAGTTAACAAATATTAACTAAAAAAGTTAATTATTTAGCATTATTTAGTCTCCTAGATTTCACCGCCTAACAAGTGCTTTTTTATTTTTGGAGTTGCAAGTTAATTATTACCCAAGCACACAGTAAAATGAAGTATAAAAAAAAGTGCCCCTTCATTCGTTGAATCAAATCATTTTTAAGATGTATAGTACAAACAATCTTTTTCTTTTCTTTTCCCCCAAGAAATGATCAACGGATTCATGCTCTTCAACAAGTATATAGTTATTGATGACAATTTTTATATTTTAGATATTGGTTCGAGACCCACCTCATGTCCTCATCTATATCGCTAATTATGCTCAATTAAAGTGGTTGATGAAACTGTAAACAAAACATTCTTATTTTTAAATGATCACAACTCACCTCAATCATTTCGTACGTGTTTTCCCCAAATTGAACTTTTATTTGGTGGTTTACATTTAATTTATTAGGCATGGGGAATTAATTAATAATTACTATGTATATATTAATTATATGTTATTGAATTCTTTCCTCGAAAGTAATCGTGAAAAGCAAAATTAAAGTGAGGTTCATTTCCGTGATAACATTAACATATATATTGTGTTTTGCTTGCATATACAACTTTATGCAGCGCCCAATGAGAATAAAAAGAAACAAATAAAAATGATTATGCATGTCTATCATCTCATCATTTCAAGAATAAATGGAATGAAACTCAAGTAGTAACTCTTTTAGAGATAGAGAGTATGTTCGGTTGGGAGTGAAAATCACTTGAATTTGTTCCTTCATGCATGAGCATCCTTCTTTTTTTTCCTTATGAAAAAGAAAAGAAAATAAAAGGAAAGTATATGGCATAGTTACCCTAATGAAGGCAACAGTTTGGGAACTTTTTGGATGGAATATTGAGTTTTCCACTTTGTGTGATACCGTTAATTTAGATGACTCTGCGTGCATCTATTTGGTTCCATTTTCCCAACACACCAAAGAGATCGAAACAACACAAAAGAACACAGATCATGTCAAAATCATTTAACAAACTTTATCATCACTACATGGACAATAATATTTCCAAGTATGGTTTCCTATCACCTTCCTTTTAATTTCTTTACTTAATTCTATATATATTTATATCTTTTCATTTTGTGGATCACACCTGCTTATTAGTTATTAGATTATGATAAAACCTCAGATATAATTAACTTCATATAAAATTATTATTTTAAAATTGTCATATTATACTTTGTTCAAACATATCTATTTATCTAAGAGTTCTGTTTAACAAACATATTCTTTTGAATATAACAATATAAATATATATTAAAATTAAAGTAAGACAAAAGTTGTGAAAAATATAAAAATATTCTCATGGAAAATATATTCTTATAAAAACACAAAGATAATGTAATTAATCCCCCAATTAATGAGATTAACAATGGTAGAGAAAAAGAAGGAAAGGAACTCACATGACTTTGGTTGGTTTTTATTATTGTTTTTCCCCTTCCCAACATGACTATATATATATGCTTGGATTAGATAGTATATATAATTTATTTTAATTTGTGTTGGAATTAATTTATAATATAAGAAGGGCATGCAAATGCAATGGTCCCCCATAAGCTTAGTGGTTGTTACTTTCACTTTGGTTGATGTATACTCTAAGAGAGAAACTTAGAACTACTCAAACCCTTTTCATGAATCGGTGGAGAGCATGATCGATAATAATATTCAAATTGTCTTACTTTGGACCACTGCCACATGTCCACATCTCTCTTCACCTATCATTATTTTAATCAATTATTTGTCTCTAATCAAGTCGCTAATTCAACTAGAAACATTCTAATTCTAATAAAATATACTTCCTTAACCACATACAGTTCCAACTTAATTACAAATAAACAGACATGCTTTTAGTTTAATCCTTTGAGTGCAGATCTCACTCTATTTATATCCCTTTGCTCTGCAACTCTCGACCTCGCATTCCTAATCAAAATACTCTCCCTCTCTTTCTCTTCCATCTCCCTCTCTTACATAGTAACATTTTCTTGACGAATATTTGACTATATGAATCATTATTATAACTCGTCGTGCACCAATAACAGTTGAAGCTGCCAGCATGATCTAAATTTTCCTTGCATTTAAGTTAAGGAAAGATCGGATCATGTGACAGCTTCACCTGTATATGGGATCACGAAAGACAGAAATGTGATTTTTCGGTTTACTCTTATTAGGTTTACTGACATAAAAGTAGAAGATAAAATAATAATGCTTCTGTATCTGTCATTTACATGTAACATGTGTGAGCTTATTGTACTACTTATTGTTATTTTCATTTTCCTCAGCAATTGTTTGGGATCAGAAAATGTATCACTTTCCTTCTCATATTATATATATGCTAACATTTTCGGTGCTTTATTCTATGTTAAAAGCAGTTTTAAATGGAAACGGAACAATTTTTTTTTAAAGGAAAAAAGGCTTTTTTTAAATATTTTTAAAAGAATATCAAGTATATATAGTTTTGAAAATAAGAGTATCTATTCTCTATTGAGTTTGGTTTTATGTGGAGTGGAGTCAAAT
Organism: Stylosanthes scabra; assembly: GCA_036250425.1. NCBI lineage: Eukaryota > Viridiplantae > Streptophyta > Magnoliopsida > Fabales > Fabaceae > Stylosanthes > Stylosanthes scabra. The sequence goes on along the minus strand of JASCZI010242959.1, from coordinate 12,432 downwards.
CAACACTCATCAGTCATCACTGCCTTCTTTCCTCATCACTATATTCAATAATCAATACCTTATCTTAATTATTAGAAGCATTTTAGGATGGAATAGCATAGTTTCAGGTTATATAAATATAACATGCAATGCTTGAGGGTGAAACAGATATTAAATTAAATTAAATTAACTTGATGATAATTAATAAATCCAATAATAAATCATTTATGCAAAGGATACAGCAACATAACATACAGATCTCTGAACAATTGTGCTTTTTTGGGTGTGTAATTATACATGTATGTTGGGGAATCTTGACAGCATAGAGCTATAAGATATGAGTGTTAGGGTTTTGAGTGACAGAATCTCCAACGTCCAAATATGGTTGGTGCTTTTGAGAGATATCTCTCATCTTGAATTAATCCATGCCTCATTGTTTATATATATTCCATTTAAAGCAGTCACCACAACTAACCTTGAATTTCTAATTGTTTATTTTGTCATCTTATTAGAATTAATACAATATAATATTTGTAAGTATTGGGTTTGATGAATATCAATAATAATTTAGTGTTTAGCATGCATAAAGGAACATAAAGCGAAACAAAAAACATATGACACTTACTCTAACATGTTGGATCAAGTTTATACAAAGAGTTTCCGAATAGACAAGTATACTTATTATTATATTGTATATTATTATTAACACATGATACTTCTGAAATAGCAGATCCAGTTTATGTACTAAAATATTAGGACTTAATTAACGCCTTAACGGTACGGTGGTAGCCTAGGGGGGTTTCGAAATAAACTTAAACTCATTGAGATTAATTAATTAAACTATTACTCAAATAGGAATCAATCTAGTGGCCGATCAAGAATTTGTATATTATTTTATTGCACATAAAATATTCTAATAAATTTTAAGTTTTCTTAATGTGGAATGAGGGATTAGACGTCTAATGTAAGTGTCACAAGAAGATAAATATTAATATTTGTTTAGCTATAATTCTTAGATTGTGTTAGTTGGTTAATTTTATTTGGTCAAGGTATGTTTTTATCTATTTCTTGAAAAAATAAAAAAGTAAAGACCAATAGTAGTTGTTATTATTGTTTTTGTGTACGGTTGAAATGAAGTCCTATATATTATATTCTATATTCTATATGAAAAGCATTTTAAAACGTGTATAAAGAAATGGGAGATTAATCATCATATCCAATGGTGAATAATGAATAAAGCCCTAAACATTTGTAGGTGGTCAACATTTTTCATTTTGATATTTAAAGCCATTTATTTTGATGATAGGATTTTGATAGGTTATATCCTATTGTATGTGTAATGTGTCCATATAATTATTAAACAAGATGTAAAATTTATATACGTGTATATATCCTTTAATATCTCTGCAATATAAGTAGACACATCCTTTGTTTATGTATTAATCATGGAGAGTTTGAACTTTGAAGTAATTTGAAGGCTTAGCTTGTTCTTTTAGAATACTGCAATGTATGTGCGCTGCATTCTTTTTTCTTTTCTTGATTTTTTTTTTTTTTTTTGGTGGCGGGGGCTCATCATACTGTTGTTTTTGGACTGAAGCTCTTCATACTTTTAAGACCGAAGGAAAAAAAAAAAAAGTAATACTACTCCGGCACGAGAACTAATAGAATGCATTGCACTTGGTCGTTTTATAGATAGATACCCAAAAATCGAAAAATGATAGGCTGCTTAATTAAACAACACTTTCCGTGGATTTGGATATAAATATCTTTTTTGTTTTTTCTAAATTCGTTGTTTCTTTTCAAACTCTGAACGAATATATCTCATCTCATCAAGATTAGCATTATTTTTTTTTTAACTATTTACATGAAAATGATCAACATAATCTTTATATAAAAATAATAGTTAAAATCTAATTACATATTATATCAAGTGATTCACTTAAATTTATTATATATGACTAATATATTGTATCACAGTGAGTAAAGTTCAGCAACAACACCGGCCTTGAGACTAAGCTGCATCATTCTTAATGACTTGAGAGTTGAGGTAACAGAATTTTCAAAAAGTTTAAAGAAAACGAAACAAAAGGGAATTTGGTGATAATTAACATATCCCATCACGTAGAGTTGTTGAAAAGCATTCAAAATGTGTTTGCCGTCTGCATCTACGAAACCATATTTGTTTATTATTATAACTGAAACAAAGAAACAAGGTGCACATTAGCTTCACCTTATATTAATAGAATGTGTTGTTGTTGACATAATAATGACAGGGAACTTTGATCTTCCAATCCTTATCACAATGACTCTGCTTCGTTCTTTTCTCGCTTGGTCCACACGGAATACTCCCAAAAACTCTGCATAACATACAAGCATATGCGTGATCAGTGCAGTGGTGGCCGGTGGGTGAATAATCATTTAAAGAAAGCCTTGCCAGAAATGCAAACCTCGTTTGTTTACATGTTGGGATTGCTTCTCACATCGCTCCACTTTTAACGCGTTTAGCTGTCATTTCAATCTCACCTAATGTGTTTAAAAACTTCAATCCAAAAATGTAACAAATTTTTCTGATGGTAAACCAAAGAAAAAAAAAAGTAAAATTTTAAAACTAACTGATATTATATACTTCAATTTGCCGGTACATAATTAAGAGTCATTATTTGCATTAGATTTATCATTCCAATCCCAGTACTATGTGAAATCCTAAAATTCCAGGTATCTTGGAAGACTAAATATATGATTTTTAAGTATTCTCTACCCACAAATAGTCATCTAGTTATCATCAAAAGAGATGGTTATTTATGGATAGGAGGAGTATAAGACATACAGAAATTCAAGATCCTCTTATGATTTAAACACAAAGGGTATTGAATTTCAATATGTAGTATACCTCAACATGGGTATATATAAGTTTCCAAGATGCTTTGGAATTTTGAGATTCCTCCTCATTCTGAAAACTAAGAAGACCGCTTAATCTTGAAGCTGAAAAATGGCTTATCTGGAACAGGAATAATCTTTACAAACCAAGCAAGTGGCCATGACACAGCTGCAAATAAAACACAAAATCCCCATTGGATCCATGTTAATCTCTCTGTATCAGCAAACTTCCTCAGGAATTCCACCATTGCAATTTGAAGAACAATTGTAATCCCAACAATTCCAAGGAACAAGTGGTTTCTGTGAAGGCCTCTGAACACATTATGTTTCTCCATACTCCTAGAGTTGAACTCATTGAAAACTTGGCACAGAACAAAAGTATTGAAAATTAGTGTGTTCTTCACCTTCTCATCTACATTGAATATTGCCTTCCCTTTGAATTGGAAAACCAATAAGATAGCAATCTGATACAAAGCTTGAGTTAAAAGGTTTCTCCACATAATGTTAGTGATAAGCGGCTCGGTTCGACCGACCGGCCGTTTCTCCATTAACTCCTTCGTAGGCCGTTCTGTGGCCAAGGCTAGAGCACCTAGAGTATCCATAATGAGATTAACCCATAGAAGTTGAACTGTTGTTAAGGGAACATCACCAGCAGAAACTGCAGCAATAAAATTTATGACAAGTGCTGCAACATTCACTGTTAGTTGAAATTGGATAAATTTCTGTATATTGTTATACACGCATCTTCCCCACCTTAAAACCGTAGCAACAGAATTGAAGTTGTCATCCAAGATAACAATGTCAGAACTTTCCTTGGCAACTTCAGTGCCTTGGATTCCCATGGAAAGTCCAATATCAGCTTCTTTTAGAGCAGGTGCATCGTTGGTACCATCTCCTGTGACTGCAACTACATGGCCTTTCTTTCTTAAGCATTGCACCATCAAATGTTTGTCCATAGGAGATGATCTCGCCATCACGCGAATATCATCTACTTTCTCCATTCTCTCTTCCTCGGTGTAGTTCCGAAATTCCTCACCTTCAATCACTTGTCCCTTGGCTATATCATTACTAAGGTCTAATATTCCACATTCTGTTGCTATTGCCTTTGCCGTGAATATGTTATCTCCGGTGATCATCTTGATATCAACACCCGCATACTTGCAAGTTTCCACAGCCTTCTTGACTTCCGGTCGGCATGGATCCTTAAGGCCAACGATTCCTAGCAATGTCAAGCCATCTTCTCTTAGTACCTTATCGTTGATGTGATCCATTTCAATGTGAGCAAAAGCAATGCATCTTAGGCTACTAGCCGCCATTCCCTGAATTATTTTCTCAATTTCATCTCGTTCTTTTTCACCAAGGGACTTCTCTGTGCCATTGCTATCAATGTAATTACAACACATTGCAAGTATCATCTCAGCAGCCCCTTTCCAATGCACATGTACCGTGTTGTCACCCTTCTTCCTTACTGCTACCCCGCTTCGTTTCTTCTCCGAGTTAAACGTTTCAACATGGATGATCTCATGCTTCTTCTTTAGTTCATCCATGTCCATGCCTAAATCCGATACAGCCCACAAGAGAATAGCTTTCTCTGTAGGGCTACCAGAGATTTCAGGCTCAGATTCCGGCGAAGGCTTATATACACTGCCGGTTGTATTGAGGCCTATTCCCTGGTGGAACAATCGCACAACATTGTTGGCCATTGCATTAGAATAATTGTCAATGATGTTTTCTAGGCCTAACCAGAACTTGTTGACTCTCATCTCATTGAGAGTGAGAGTCCCAGTTTTATCAGTGCATATAACCGTTGCCGAGCCCATAGTTTCGCAAGCAGAGAGTTTCCTGACCATAGCCTGATCCGCCATCATTCTCTTCATGGAATAAGCCAATGTGAGAGTGACAGCCAAGGGTAATCCTTCAGGGATGGCGACAACGACAATGGTGACTGCAACAGCAATTATCTTGACAACAGCATTGAAGACATCATCCAAATCAGTACTACCTCTCTTGAACTCTGTATAGCCATCCTCAGTGCTAGTGTTTCCAGTGAAATAACGAATAAGCATTACAACAAACACAAGGAAGGCAACAGCAAGGCCTGCTTTCCCAATGGATGTGGTCAAGTTATCAAGACGTGCCTGCAAGGGCGTTCTCTCCTCCGTGTCACCTCTTGATACAGAGCTCATCAACTGTCCCCAGGCGGTGTTGGTTCCGACGGAGGTGACCATCATGGTTGCATAACCGTCCACCACTTTAGCCCCGGACAACAAGAAAGGACTCTTTAAGGGATCAATTTGAAGATGATCACTCTCCCCAGTCATGCTTGATTCATCAACATGAAGAGAATGACCTGATATGAACAATCCATCAGCAGGGACTTGATCACCAATCTTGAGAGACACGATATCTCCCACAAGAACCTCGAAAATGGAAATCTGGTGCGGCCTTCCGTTCCTGATGACGTCAACGTTGATGTCACTGCTAATCTTGGAGAGCTTGTGAAACTGCCTCTCCTGCCTCAAGTTGCTGAGTGAGCTCACAACAACAACCAAAAACACCGCCAAGAATATGCTCCCACCTTCGTACCAACCTTCCCCTGCACCGTGCTGTTTGATTCCGAAGCCGAGAGAAAGCCCCGCGCAAACAAGAAGGATGATTATGGTGGTGTCGTTGAAGGCTTCAATAACAAAGTGGAGGAGCCCCTTGGGCGGTGGACGAGGGTAAGTGTTGGAGCCGAATATGTGGCGACGCTTGGCTATTTCTTCTTGTTTGTCGTCAATTCCCTTTGATGGAACAGTTCCAATGAGAGAAGCTACAGCTTCCACGCCTCCAAAGGAAGCAAGAGAGTCAAAGCTTTTGTCCTTAACCATGTGAATAAGCTTGGACTTATCATCATCATGAGTTTGAAATAGTTTAGTATAGTGATTGTGATTTCTTTTGGAGATGATCTGTTCAGCAAGGGAAACAAAGACTCTTGTAGAATAGATTTTTGTATATGCAAAGCGCCAGCGTTGTTTGGGTGAGGTTAATGGTGGAGAAGTGAGTCTGGTAATGGTGTTGGCGAGGTCAATTATAAGTGGACTCTGGCTGCTGGAGCTCGACATGGTTTATGGATTAATTGTGACACCAGAATTAGAAATAAACAAAACAAAAAGAAAAAAGTTACTGGTATGAAAGAACTTCATTCTGAGGATGAGATATATAAGCTCTTATATAGGAATATTGAGTGTATAAAAGAAACTTAATTTCCATGTAAACTTCGCGGAATAACTTGGAAAACTTCATTCCCAAGTTTTGTTTGTTTCCTCCTAAATTATTGGTCCACTTAAAATACATGATAAAAGTTTAAAGTGACTTCAACATATCTATTCATTTGTTCACCCTAGTAATGGGAAAAGGAAAGCTACAGTGTCAGAGTTCTTGTTAAGTTATTTAATATAATTACATCCTATTCGCAAAGCATAGAAATCGGTGGCTCTATGGTTTTCATCCAAATGTTCCATTCTGATGCTTTAGAATCTAATCAAAATTTCTCAAATTCTCAGATTGATAGCATCAGTCCTGCTGGAGCGACAAAACTTGCCTACCCTCAAATCTATTTTATACTATTTTGTTCTTAAATTACAAGGGAAAAAAAACCCAATTTAATGTCTTTTGGCAAATAGCTAATGGCCCATGTATTCAGATGAATTGGACGGTATTTCTCCTTGTTGTCATTGAAATCCATGGATTAAGTTATATTGATATTTGATAGTTTAAAATCATTAAACGATAATTTAATTAAATATATCAAATTATTTAAAATAATTTTATATGAAATTAATTACATTTAAAGATTCACTTTAAAAAATATTTTTAAAATATATACCCTTCAAGATATTGCAGTATTAGTGTAATAAGGTGACATTGATTAAAGAGGGTTAGCACTTAGCAGTAGCGAGTAGCGACCTTTGGGGTTGTGCTAACTGCTAAGGCAGATGACGCAAGGGAAGTGACTTAATCAAAATTTGCGGCTGCTTCCACACCAGCAACGCGGGATTGCCCACTTCATTCAAACAGATAACAACATAATCTAAAAGTTTTTATTATTATTTTTTATTATTAAAAGACCTCACCTTATTTATATTCAGAGCAATTTCCAAACCTGTTTTTCCAATGTCACATGGTATGGTATGGATAGGTTTGCATTTTCTATGGTACTTTCTGACTGTGACAAACACGAGAGAAAGAAAGAGCAGGTTTTATACGTTGATAAGAGCAATGGAAAAGGTGTTAGTGGTTAGTCACGCCGCATGAATCGTGCTTCTTTTTCCTTTCTCCCTGTTAACACTGACCAATGGAAATTACCTAGTGACTTCATCACACTAATTTTCTATTGACTCTTCCTAGTTCCTACTTAGCTATACCTATCAAACCAAACTTGCCAGCAATTTTGGGCAAATATCATATTTCAACTGTAAACAATTACATATGAGAATTCTGGTATGAAAATGTCTAATATGATTTTATATGTATTAAAACTATTTTACCAAATAGGCCTTTAGTTGTGTGAAATTAGAAGGCTCAATAAATTATTGGAGGAGACCATCAGTGAAACTTCGCAGCACCTTCCAATGTCGACAGCCCCAAAAAGATGCGAAGGCATCCCTTTCCACAATGAGTCAATGACCAAGTCTTTGTTTTAATAACTGTAGGGCACATCACAAACCGTTATTTTCACCAACTGGGGCGCCCAGCAACTAGTACAATAGAGATTTACATAAAAATATTAACAACTGCTAACACAAAGAAATATATTTTCCAATCAATACTCTAAAGAGGGCATTTGAAGTCTAAGCAAAATGAATATTGTTTCTCGCTGTTTTGTCTTCCAAGTTTACAATCATCTCATTATCTCCATTATCCACCGAGCATCAACTTCATCAAATTTCCCTGGCTCTCTGTTTCCCACCTAGTATTCCTCCTAACCACACTCACTTAAATCACAAACAGAAGGCACCCTAAACCTCTAAAGAGAAAAGTGATTCTAAATCCCTAAAGTAAACCATTTCACAATCCTCTAACTACCACCCTATGATTATTCTTGTAGAAATTGCTTGCCAAATGCCCCTCTTTTTCTAGCACCAATAAACAAATGTACATAATATTAACAAACGTCTAGCAACAAGCAAACCACACGAAAATCTTAGCTAAATATAAAATAATAGAATCTTTCATATAAAATATGCTTGGGAGCTTCTTCTGTGTGAGGGGAAAGGTTCAACGGGAGTTTACCCTCCTATTTTGATCTTTCCATGAGCAAACACAAACATATCAAAACACAAGGAAAAGATTGGAAGTAACAAAGTTGAAATAGCTCCATTTGAAGTAAGGCAAGGAGGAACAAACAAAAATATGTACTTTAAGCTAGAATGGGTCAACAGAACAGGCCTTGATCCACAATGTCTGAGACAAAAAATTGGTGTTGACAACTAGTTAGATTGAACATACTCTTCATAATCCTTAAACATCAAAAGCCAAACATGCAAAAAAACTAGAAAATAAAAGATGTTTTAAGGAAAGAAAATTAAATAAGGGGGTAATAATAAATATAGTGCGGTTGAACTCTGGTAAAAAGCTGGTTGAACAAAAAGAGGGAAAATATACGAAAAATCAGTATGGTAAAAGGGGAAAACTTATTGGATTTACTTATCAAAATAAATTCATATAGTCTCCAGAATGAAGAGGCTAGCTTCTAGCTGAACAGGTGACATCTACAAAACCTTATCCAGTTAACAATTGATGGGATTATAGTGCATTTTTAGTCATGATTCCATGACCATAAAACCTATTTGGGTATGTATTACCATCGATCAAAATTCCGAAACAGTTCTAAAATAAGGGTGTTAAACCTGAATACTCGATGCACCAAGCTTTGTGAGATGTCAACTATCAGAACTTCTGCACCAGCAAAAGAAGGAATAATAAGTTACTACCAATCAAAGTGCTTCATAAGATCAACTATCATCTAGTAAGACAATAAAACTCTAAAGTTGTGCTCAGAACAGCATTATGTTAATAGCCTAAGTAAGGCATAAAAAATACTCTAGTCCAGTACATTTGAATTTTGATATTTCATGCATATGAATTCTGGGAATGGTGAAAGGCATCTGTCAAAAAAAGTGGCTAAATACGATTTCCTTCTACTACTCATAGATAAATGGAAAACACAATAGTGTCTAGGACTGTGAACCATAATACCACTCATCTTATGAGATCGATTTAATGCAAATAAATGAACAAAGGGTGCCTAGAGTGCACTACTATAACAAGAACACCAGATTTGACAATTATTCCTGGAATTTCACACCTCATGCTGGACATTTCAAGTAAACAATACTCAATGTAAACATATACATAGAATAACCACGAATATTAGATCGTAGATTCTGAGAATTCATACATCTCCCATTCTCCACTGTGCTCACAGCCCAAACACAGGTCCGATATTCCAGAGTATCGACATACATATACTAGCATGAAAATGCATGCTTTCAACGCATAAGCACATCTTAAAGTCAAAGGCAACCGGGATTCCTCAGTCAAATAAATAAGCTCAAAGCCAAGGGCTGGAAATGTTACCTCGTGCATTAATCAATATTACAATGCACAACATGCATTTAACCATGCTGGATATGCTTCCTCTTTCAAAAACCAAGCTTCACTTTTTAGCACTTTGTTCCTGATTACACAAAATACACTTGACACAATCATCATATTCAACCAACTCAGCAGCCCTGCGATTTGTTGTCCCCAATTCAGCACCAAAACCCATTGCACAGATAATCCACAATGTCCTCTCTGGCACTGACGCCCAGTGAATGAATCTCACAGCTCCCTTGGAATCAAAAGCCGTTTCCTTGACCCTAATCCGAGCATCCCTGAAAGGAACCAAGCACTTGTCTTTTGCAAACCCAACACACTTGTCCTTAGCTTCAGCGAAGCAATTGGCCATCTCACGCTCCTCACAGAGCTCTCGCTCCTTTAAATCGGAGGGTTTGAAACCAAGCAGAGCCTTCCACCATGGAGGCTTGCACAGGCTGGAGGAACGGATGGCACACCCGATCCTCGCCCCTTCCTCGCACTGCTTAACAATGTTGAGCTCGCAGGATCTGTATGCGGAGGCCCAAGCACGCGCGTCGCGGAAAGCCAGCACGTGCGAGCCCAGCGAGGGGCGGTCCAATGGAGCCGCGGGTAAGGGCCCGCGGATTAATGGGATGGGACAGTCGAAGGTGATGACGGTTGAGGAAGCTGAGTAGTCGTCGAGATTGTGGGGTGAAGGTGAATCCCTTACCATTGGGAGCTAAAAATTGACCAAATCTAATCAAGTGATATTGAAGAACCCTTGATTGATGATATAACATAACAATCAGAATTCAGGGTCTTTTATCAATAATCTTTTACCATAATATCCAAACGTAATGCTATTTGAATAAGTGATTTTGGCCAATCAAGTGCAACCAAGTGATTTATTTCTATGCTAAATAGAATATTATTTCGATGTGAAATAATATAAAAAAGTGCACCTAAATAATGTTCTATTTGACACCGAAATTATTTTCTATTTAGCATAGAAATAAATCACTTGGTTGCACTTGGTTGGCGAAAACCACTTATTCACATAGAATTATTGATATCCAAATATGTTACTACAATTTTTCCATTTTTTCCAAATTACAATAAAATTGGTATGTGATGATTATTATATAGAATTCTTCTATTTTTTATTATTTGAAATGTAGTAATTTAGATTATTAATAATGTAATTCATTTTTCTAAAGAAAGTATTTTAAACTAAAACTACATTTAGAATGTAGAGCCTAGAAGAAATATCAATACTATAATTATACTCATGTCATTTTTTTATCTTTTGGACTTGATATATTAACAGTGTAGGGAATTGAAAAATAATAGAAAATACAAAATTTTATATATTCCAAAACACATTATTTCATTCCGTCCTACTATATATTTTTATCTTCATCTTCAATTCATTCATATAAAAATGATGAGATCAATAAAGCATGATGACGGTTGCAAATTCTTGAAAGCTAACTTGACCATCTCCATTCCCCCATATTCATCATTACTTGTCTCAGCTATAAAAAATGAAAATCAAAAGTAGCGATCAGTGATAATAATCATCATTTGAAAGAAAAGGAACAAGTGTTTTATATATGTTTTACCTCAGTGGGTGATATGTATGTTGCGCAAACGTGGATAATTTCAATACAAATTAATCCTATGAGTTTTACTATTATAGTAATTCCCAGGACAGATTGGATGAGGCACAATCAAGTCCCACTGAAACCCGGTCTCCTTAGACAGAATTTTATTAACAATAAAATTCCCAGGAAAGGCCGAAGGGGAGAAACCAGTCTCACTAATTCCAATCTCCTTAGACAGAACTACTACCACAGTATTACTCTACAAATATTTCTACCCAATAACCCACTAACAATATATATTGAATACTAAACAAAATAACACAGATAAATAAACAAATAATAATAAAATAGAGAAAGGAAAGAACACACCAATTGATAACGGAGTTT
>JASCZI010242958.1:0-11826 GCA_036250425.1 Stylosanthes scabra | reverse complement strand
ATTCATTGAACTTGGATAAACTCAATTTTAGCCTTTCTATTTCATGAGAATGCTTTTCACATGATTCACATGGTATATTGTCATTTGAATTTATTTTAGCTTTCCCGAGTTTTGAGTTTCGTTTTTCAAAACATCATTTTCTTTTTGTAATTCCGCATTCAATTTCTTGGTAGCGGTAATTTCTCGGGAAACTTTAATAAATTCTTCTAACAAGTTATCATATGATTCTTGTAGTTCATCTTCACAAAAATTTAGATCACTAACCTTTTCATCGTTGGCCATTAAGCATATGTTTTCGACTTCGTCATCATCGGAATCGATAGAGGAGTTATCTTCGTTTTCCCATGAGATATATGCCTTTTGCTTCTTCTTGAACTTTTTGTCCTTTTCTATCTTTTGTAGCTTTGGACAATTCGGTTTGATATGTCCAATCTCCCCACATTCGAAGCATTTTGGAGGTTTATTTTGCTTCTTGGGAATTAAGTTTTTTCTCTTCGCAAACTTTGTATATTTCTTTATAAGTAATTGCAAATCTTGATCTTCTTCTTCATCATCGCTTTCTTCGTCACGAGAGGATGATGCTTTTAGAGCTAAGCTTTTCTTTTTGTTTTCTTGTGATTCAAGGATAGTCATCTCATATGTTAGGAGATTTCCTCAAAGTTGATCAAACGTAAGTTGATCATAATTTCTTCCTTCCTCAATGGCGCTTATTTTTGAATTCCACTTAGGAGTTAAGCTTCGAAGAACCTTGCTTACAATGTCTTGTTCGGGAAATGTTCTTCCAAGCATGCTCAAGCTATTGAAGATTTTGGAAAGCCTCTCAAGAGCATCTTCAATTCTTTCTTCTTTGCTCATTTTGAACGTCTCATATTCATGAACCAATCTATCTATTTTAGATTGTTTCACATGAGTTGTTCCTTCATATGTGAATTCAAGCTTGTCCCATATTTCCTTTGCGGTTTTGCAATTTGTGATCTTCATGTAGTCATTCTCGTTGAGTGCACAATGAAGAAAATTGATCGCTTTGAAGTTTAGCGACAATTTCTTGAGGTCTTCATCATTGTATTCACTTTCGAGTTTTGACGTCGCGCTTTTGGTTGTGACCTCTCCAACTTTGGTTTCCATTTCCTTCATTGGAATGTGATTACCATTTTCAATCACTTTCCAAATCTTTATATTTTGTGCATTGATCCATATCATTATCTTATCTTTCCAATAGGAATAGTTTGTCCCATTGAAAAGTGGAGGACGTTGGGTTGAGAATCCTTCGCTTGCATAGATGTTATAGCTTGTGCTTGGTCCATCCATGATCGTTCCTCTTAAAACTGTTAAGTCTTTATCTAAGAGTTTAGCTCTTGATACCAATTGTAAAGTCACATAGCACGGATACTCAAGAAGGGGGTTGAATTGAGTATCTTAACAACAATTAATATTTTTTGCGGAAGCTTAAATTACTTTGAATATAAACAACTCAAATGCTCGTACTAGTATTTTTCCTTGGGCTTAAGTCAATTCTTAAGTACTTACAAGGAGCTTTTACTTTCCAAGACACTTGTAAAATATAAATGACAATAATTAAAAAGATGAAGGATAGAGATACGATACACAAGATTTATAGTGGTTCGGCACAATCTCTTTGCCTACGTCCACTTTTCTCAATCACAATTGAGATATCCACTAAACCACCAAGCTTCAAGGTGCTTGACAAACCTTTACAACAAGAGCACTTGAATCTAACACCTCACGGTGTCTTGATCACCAACGAATAACCCACTCCACTCGAAGTATCCCAACTTCAAGATTTTCCCTTGAGTGCTTATCTTGGTATCCTCACCGACTATAGTGTTTATCAAGTCTCACCCTTGGAGAATCACACTCCAAGTCACTCTAACAATGTTATAAAATTTGAGAAGAGAAAGAATTACAACTCTCAAGATAGAGTGGATGATTCCAATTCAAGCTCTATGAACCAAATCATGTGTATCTCTCAAATTAGTGCATAAAAACACTTTGGAAATGATATGAAATCAAGTATAGCAACAATATAACTTTAGAGAGAATTGGCAACTGAAATGAGTCCCAAAAATATGTATTTATAGACTCCCAAAACCTTAGAGCCGTTGGCGTGTGAATGGAATCAAATCATTTTGTCAAACTAGCCGTTTTTGTGCTTTACAGCATCAGATAATCGATTATCAAGCTTGGTAATCGATTACCATATAGCCGTTGTGACCAAATTTTGAATTTCAAAGCCTGGTAATCGATTATCCAACTTGGTAATCGATTACTTAATCCTGGTAATCGATTACCCACCCTTGGTAATCGATTATCATAGGGTTTTGATCAAGAAAACGTTTTCAAACTCTAGGTAATTGATTTGCAATCGTTGGTAATCGATTACCTGGTCTTAAATAGCTCAAAATATGGACTATATTATATGAAACTGAAGCCCCAGATGTTAGCTTTCTAATGCAACAAGAACCACATCATTTGGACCTCTATAGCTCAAGTTATCATCACTTTAGTGCACAAAGGTCAAGTTTGACAGCATTCACTAAGCTTTTAAAACAGCTAACTAGTTATAAAACTTTTACGGCCATAGTTTTCGTAAAACCTTTTCTTTAAAAAACATTTTCTTGTATGTGTGTGAGAGAGATAATAAACTTTGGTTCTTGACAAGAAGTTTACCTAAATCCTAAGATACTAAGCCATCTTCAAAGCTTGCGGACTCGTCTTCTTGTCTTGTTGCTTGCTTCCAACTCTTATCTTCAACTTCGATGTTTGTCTTGACGTCATTTGCATCTTTTAACGCTCATCCTCAACTTCAATGTTTGTCATTCATCAAAACCTGAATCAAATAAACTTATGCATATTGTAACATGGTTAACATCGTCGCCTTGCTCATAGCTCCTTAGGAAAATTGCGTCCTCTTTTGTCTAAGAGATACTTAGGTTCTGTTCCTCATGAGTCTTTTGATTGTATTTCTTGTCAAACTGCTAAACAACCCGCTTTATCTTTCAATAATAGTACCTCTCTGGCTAGTTCTTCTTTTGATCTTATACACTCTGATGTTTTGGGGCCTGCTCCCACACTTTCTATGGGAGGGACAAGATATTTTGTGGTATTTATTGATGATTACTCACGTTTCACATGGGTATATTTGATGACTAATAGACATGAGTTGCCTCAAATTTATATCAAGTTTGCCACCATGATTAAAACTCAGTTTTTGAAAGTCATTAAAATTTTTCGACGTGATAATGCTATGGAGTACCGTGACTCCAAACTCTTAAATTTTCTTGTTGAACAGGGTACCTTGTTTGAATTCTCCTGTCCTCATACTTCTCAACAAAAAGGAAGAGCCGAGCGTAAACATCGTCATATTCTTGACTCTGTTCGCGCTATGCTCCTGTCTTCTTTGTGTCCTGAACGTACTTGGGGAGAAGCTGTTCTCACTGCTGTCCATGTTATCAATCGTCTTCCTTCATTTGTTCTTGGTAACATCACTCCTTTTGAACGTCTCTTTCTTACTACTCCAGATTATAGCACACTTCGAGTCTTTGGTTGTGTCTGTTTTGTTCTCCTTTCACCGCAAGAATATAATAAACTTGAATCTCGTGCTCGTATGTGTTGTTTCCTTGGTTATGGGATTGAACAAAAATGCTACCATTGTTGGGATCCAATCTCCCAACGCATTCAGATATCTCGTCATGTTGTCTTCTGGGAACATCACATGTTTTCTAGTTTTCCTCCTTCAAGTCGATGACCTCTACCCAAACACCTTTCCTCACTAATCCCAATGTTGATCTTTTTCCTAGTAATGATGATATAGGTACTGTACCGAGTTCACCTCCTGAGCTTCGACCTCTTACACCTTCTCCAGTTGATAAGCTGCTGAGCCACGTCCATCTCCAGAGCCCCTTCCTGCACCTTCTCCAGTTCCCGATGAATCTCGACCAGATGATGATCCTGCTCCTGTTGATCTTCCACCTCCCTCCACTCGTGTTCCTAGGGTAAGAAATCCACCTCCTCGTCTTCTTGATTATCATTGTTTTTCTACTATTCTTCACCTTCATGAGCCTAGGTCATATAGAGAAGCATCTACAAATCCAAATTGGCAGCAAGCTATGCAGGAAGAACTTCAGGCATTAGACAAAGCACAAACTTGGGATTTGGTTGATACTCCTTCTGGTCAGGAAGTTGTGGGCAGTAGATGGGTATACAAGATCAAAACCCGTTCTGACGTCTCAATTGAACGGTATAAGGCAAGATTGGTTGCCCAGGGTTGCACACAAGAGTACGGTGTTGATTATGAAGAGACTTTTGCTCCCGTTGCTCGAATCACTTCAGTTTGAGCTCTCCTTGCCATTGCTGCTGTTCGAAAATGGTCTCTTAGTCAGATGGATGTCAAGAATGCTTTTCTGAATGGAGATTTGAAGAAGACAGTTTACATGAAACCACCACCAGGTTATTCTTGTCCTCCTAACAAAGTTTGTCTTCTTCGTAAGGTTCTCTATGGCCTTAAGCAGGCTCCTCGGGAATGGTTTGAAAAGTTTAGCACCACTATGTGCCACCTTGGCTATGTCTGTGGTCCACATGAAAATGCTCTTTTCCTTCGTAGAAGTGCTCGAAGTGTTGTTCTTCTTCTACTCTACGTTGATGACATGATCATCACTGGTGATGATGTCCTTGGTTTGCTGAACTGAAAACCTCTCTTAACCAACATTTTGAGATGAAACATCTCGGACCTCTCAACTACTTTCTTGGTCTTGAAGTTGTTTCCTCTAGTGAAGGAATTTATCTGTCTCAGGCAAAGTATGCTTCTGATCTTATTGCTCATGCCGGGATCACAGATAGCCGTACAAAAAACACTCCTATTGAGCCTAATGCCCGTTTTACTCCTATGGATGGCACTGCCCTGGACAACCCTACTCTTTATAGACAATTAGTTGGTAGATTGGTCTATTTGACTGTTACACGGCCAGATATTGCTTATTCTATTCATGTTGTTAGCCAGTTTTTATCAGCTCCTCGCACCACTCATTATGCTGCTGTTCTTCATATTCTCCGTTACATCAAAGGTACTATGTTCCATGGACTCCATTTTTCTGCCTACTCCTCTTTGCTCCTTCAGGCATATTCTGATGCTGATTGGGCTGGTGATCCTACTGACCGTCGCTCAACTACTGGTTACTGTTTGTTCCTTGGTGACTCGCTTATCTCTTGGCGTGCCAAGAAGCAAACGTTTACAGCTCGTTCGAGTACTGAAGCCGAGTATCGTGCTCTTGCTGACACATCTGCTGAAGTTGTTTCCATCCGTTGGCTTCTCGAGGACATGGGGGTTTTTCGGTCCTCACCGACAGATCTTTTCTGTGACAATCAAAGTGCTATTCAGATTGCGCACAATGATTTTTTCATGAGCGCACTAAACATATAGAAATTGACTGTCACTTTATTCAGCAACATCTTCAAATTGGTGCTATTCGTCTTATACCGGTTGGGACTTTGGATCAAACCGCTGATATTTTCACTAAGACTCAGCAGCCTACTAGATTTCAAACATTAGTGTCCAAACTCAAGATGGTCTCTTTGGCACCCACTTGAGTTTGAGGGGGGATGTTAAGATATTTGTATTTTGAATTTAAATAAGTTGTTAAGTTGTTATGATAGGTTCCATTAGGATTTTCTTTACTTATAAATAGTTGTACATTGTAATCTGTATTATACAATTCTAATATATACAAAACCTTTCTCCATTCTTATCTCTATCTGTTTCTAACACTAATGTGCTTTTTTCTTACCAAAAATATGTTGGGGAGAAATTCGAAATCAAAACCTTTATTAAAGAAATGGGAAAAATATCATTTGAGTTATAGCTCATTTCCTAATGTGCTTCTTATACTAATGTGTTTTGTCTATGATTTTATAGATTAGTATCAATTATTACCAAAAGCATTCCATACAAATCAGAATTAATATTACACAACGGATGGATGTGACTCTGATTATGTACAAAGGTGCTATTCAGGATTGACTAGTATAAGAGTGAGTTTGGTAAAACTTTTCAGTGAAGTGCTCCTGTTCTCAAAAAGTAGAAGTCATCCTTTTGCGTTTGGTAACTCGAAAAGCCAATGAGCTTTTGCTCCCGGCTTTTGAGAGTTGGAGGTGCTTTTGAGAGCCGGCAAGAATAGTTTTTCAGAGCTGGACTTCTCAAAATGTGAAATGACTAATTAACCATATCTTTTATTAGAAAAACAATTTTACTCTCAATTAATTACATTTAATTTTACATTAATGCAATACATACTAACAAAAGGTCGTTCTAGTAATTTAATACTTTGAAAGCAACTATCAAATGCATTTATCAAACACTATATTTGTGACTTCTGCTTATTGAGAGCAATTTTGAGCGATTTTACCCGACTATGTTATGGCTTTTGGAGAGTCGCTTTTTGAGAGCTTAAAGAGCTCAGCAACATTTTGAGAGTCACCACATTACCAAATCAAGCCTAAATTGTACATTATTATTGAGAATGGCAGTGAGAGATAAAAGGAATGCAAAAATGTGTATGATTTCATTGAATGGAAAATATGTTACACAAGAACACTTAGAGATTACATAAGAAACTCTCATAGAAAAACACTCTTCTTGCTCTATACCACTCATTCCTCATCACCTCAGCAATGTAAATCCATGATTATAACTCTAATTAAAAATTTAACCATGGTTAGAGAATTAATCAAATAACCTTCTTTTTATCTTCTCTTTTTTGAATATGACTCATCTCATCTTTATACCATTTTATCGTAAGTAAATCATAATTATTTATTTAAATTAAAATTTAAAACAATTATTAGAAAAAAACTGATCATAAATGTGTTAATTAAAATTATCTTCAACCTTTTTATTCACATAAAATATGTGATGTTTTAAGGTGAAATTGAAGGAATAATTTTGCTCTTATTCAGAGCACAGCTACAACAAATTACATGGCTAAGAGGAGGATCTCAAAAAATTTTACGTGGAGTGATTTGGTATTTTGAAAAAACTTAATGATATTCTTATTCAAGATTTAATTAGAAACCTAACCCATGTTTGTGTTTTTTTTTTTCTTTTTCTTTAGATTTTTTGCTTTATAATTCAACTGTAAACTCATAAAAAAAAGTTATATACTGTCGAAGAGACTTCCAGGTAATTTTAATAGATAATTTTTTTTTCTTATACCAGACTAATTAATATTACACCTAACCTTTTATCTTAATCTGAAGTATTTTTTATTTATGAAAGCATTTTAATCAAATAATAGTATTTTTTCAGTTTTTTCTATTGTGAGGTAAAAAAGATATGCATGGTTATGGTAATAGTTGACCTCTTAAAAAAGAAAGAGAAAATGAAGACTAATTCTCTAATCGCAGCATTTTGAAATTTTAATTAGAATTAATATTGTGAGTCTAAATTGCTTAGATAGTAAAAATGACCATTACAGAGTAAGAAGAGTGTTTTGCTCCGAGAGATGTAAGACTTTTTCTACAAAGGTTACACAAAAGAAAAAACTTCATACACTACTTGTACTACATATACTACACTATACATGTATTGCATGTACTATAGATATCAAAATTCTTCTAACTTCACGAGTACATGTACTCAAAATAGAATTGCTTGGTTGTAAATCTTCTAATAGTTATCAAAATTCTTGTGATGCATTATGGTTTTATATAGGTGAAAGTATTTTAAAAAAAAATATTTAGTCTTATCCATGGAGGTAGTTCAAAACAACAAATTCATATATTTTTTGTTATGAAGATTATTCGACTACTTTCAAAGACCAAAATACAGTTAAAAAAAAAAACTTTCAAGGATTCTGTGTAGACCCTATATCACCTCCACGAATCTAGAATAATTTAGTAATAAGTAGTAATAGTGAGGGTTATTTGGTGGGTCGAATTAAAATTCAGTTATTTACGAGACAAGTGAAAGACTAACAATGGTCAATGTAACTTTCTAATAATGTACATAGCTTATTAGAAACTATTTCAATTTGCTATTTTCTGAATCGGAACAACATATATGAAGAGTTTTACTTCTTTCCCCATGGAGGTATTAGCGATTTTTTTTTTTTTTGACTGTAAGTGAAATTTTTGCAAAAATATGTAAGTTCTTATTTGATAAAATTACATTGCTAAAATTGTTTAATAAAGTTAATAATGTAAAAAGTTTAAATAACCTAATTTGGAGGAAGGTTCTTAATTATAAACTTTGGAAATAAATATTCCAAAGATAAGATTTCTATAACTTAATTTTGTAAAAATCTATCAATTCATTTTCATGCTAAAAAATCCCAGGTTAGTTTTTAATTATCTCTTCTTATATTTTTTTATTTTTTTTATCTATTAAACTATTTATTATTTTCTAACCATAATTATATAATTCTTGTTGATAATAGATTTATTATGATGATTTATGCGATACACTATATAACTTATGGTCTAAGTTTACTTGTATCGATAGAAAGATCTTTGGTTGAGTTGATACTTTAAGCATGTTTAAATTCATATAGAGTTGTATTTTACTAGTTAGACATTTATTAATTATGAGTACTCCTAGAGTACACAATAAATGTAAGAAAAAGATTATATTGGTAGCGAATATGGGCAGAATAATGAGCAAGCAAATCTTGATGAAAATCATGGCTAGGTTTTGGAGTTAAATATTAAATTGGCCTCTGAAATTTGGGGTTATGATTAAATTAATCTTTGACATTCAAATGATATTAAATTGATCACTCATTTTTATGGTTGTGATTTATATTGGCTCTTTTGTGGATCTTTATAAAAAAAAATGCAGATGTGATCGTTAATACGCAACACCGGACTCTAATAAAATGATGTCGTAATGTGTTCGCGCCAAAATATCATCAAAATTGAATGTTTGAGGCACTTTGTTTACAAACATTTGATCTCATATGACACATTAAAAGAGAGATTTTAACTTCTTTTACCTTCAAACGACGTCATTTTAGTGTTGTTTTGGCCTGAACTCATCAAGACGATGTTTTATTAGAGTCCAACGTAGACAATTAACGACCACATTTGCATTCTTTTTTACGAAGAATCACAAAAGGACCAACGTGAGTCACAACTGCAAAAATAAGGGATTAATTTGATGCAATTTGAATTTCAGGAGTCAATTTAATTATAACTTCAAATTTGATGGGCCAATTTGATATTTAATTCCTAAGTTTTGAATTGGATATATGGATTTATAAACAAATAAGGTAAAAAAAAATAAAGATGAGAATATAATCTAGAAAAGACTAGGAAACCAACGTATTAGAGTCAATAGGGAGCCAACAATAGTTATGGATGATAACTCATATAAATTTTGGATAATAACTTAGTTGTTAGCTCCTAATGGCTTCCTAACGTGCATTGCATAGCATTATTCTATAATCGAAATATTAAAATATTAATATAGCTATATTTTAATAAAAATTATGAGAGTATAACCCGAGTATAACCCAAGTATAACAATTGAACTGCAGCAAATGCATTTGTCTTACCCTATCCAAACTATATCACAAAATCACAGACTTCTCATAAACTTAATTCTCAACTTCAAATTTGTAGACAAAAGATCCGATCCACTATCTCCCCCTCTTCTTTTCTTTCTTATTTTTTTTTTTCATTTTATTTCAAGAGAATAATCACTAAGATTGTAACTTCCACGATTTTACCATTTCTCTTATGTGAAGACTAAAGCTAGACTTCTCATGTGGCCAGAAAATTACTACCTCTCAACATGCTTTGCTGGCGGTGGTGGGATAGAAGCAGGTGGCGAACAACTACTAGCTTCTCGAAATGGCTCTAAAGAGAGTGGCCGTAGTAATGGATGTGCCTTTCTCGGGCAAACCCAAGCTAAGAATCTCGGTTTTATATTTTTCGGGCCTTGTAAAAACCTTTCCTTTGCGTAATCCACAAGGCATTATAGTTTTCTGGAAGTTAACAAACATTCAATGAGTAAAGAATATTAAGGACTTGATGGGAATCTATAAAATGTAACTGAGTTAAACTATACATATATTTTGTATAAATTTAATTTTTATGCATCCTCAGTATAAAAGAGTTTTATATATATATTCAATCAGGTATTATCAAATCATCAAAAATAATTAATTTTCAAACTCAATATTTCTAAAGTCATATAAATAAATGAATTTGATTGGATGAATATGTAAAATTCTTTACCCTCTCAATGCATCAAAATTAAATTTTATTTTGAATTCAATATATAATATAGTGATTGATTTTGGAGTAAAATTTATTATTATATGTTTTAGTATTTTAAAAAATCTCAAACAAAATGGACAATATACAAATGAAATGACCGACCGAATCAATTTCAGTTATAAAGAGAAATGTCAGAAACTCCAATCATCAGTCTTTGGTATCAGGCATTCTATCAATAACAAAATAATTATTCAAAATATCAAATTTTTGAATTATCAAAATTAATAATGAAATGTTTTGTACTAAAAATATTTTTGCAATATCATAGAAAGCTATGAAAATGAAGTTCCTCCAACTAACGAGCAGCATAATAATAGAACAGGTGCTTACTCTCTCTCTCTCTCTCTATATATATATATAACAAATAATGCAATTTGAATTACATTTTATTTACTCTTCGGACATACACATTAAGCCTCCTTTGAAAATTTTTTTTACTACATCATTTGAAAACGCTGATATAAATTTCTAAAATCAGGTATTTTGGGAAAAATTATAAAATTCATATTTAAAACAATTCACACCTACTTATTTTACTATTTTAATTCTCCAACTATTTTGAATACCTTATATTAATAGAATATTTTTATTAGGAAAATTCTAGTATGATGATACCATTTTGGTCTTCTAATAAAGACATATGGTTTAAATTTATCATCAAGCGATAAGTGGCAAGTGGGCTATTCAGAATTTATGGCACACACATATTTTTTAGCTCAATAATGCCACGCGTCAACAGCTCATTAGATTACACATATGTCCTCATTGAAAGATAGCTATAATATCCTCATAATAGACCTTCCCTTTTTATTAATGTTTGTTACCTTTTTTTTTACTACTAACTAATTTATTTGTCTGTGACGAGAGATTAAATTTAATTTAAATTATAAAAATTATTTAAGGTTATTATATATTATATATAAAAATGTTCAAACAAATATAATTTGTGAGTAAAAATGGCAATAGATATTTATAAAAAAAGAGTTTAATAGGGTGGGACGGGGTTTTACTACCCACTTCCTGTAACATCCTAATACTGATTAACCATGCCGCGGACATAATTAACCATTATTAGTTGTCACTACTTACTTTCATACATATTCATAATTAAATTTTATTTTTTTATATTTAATAAAGTAGAGTCATACACTCCGGATACATAAAACTCATTTTATATATTAAAAATAAAGCATTTACAATTGATCCCTAAACATTATATCTTGACCTGCGAAGTTTGGTCATTATATATACATAATACAATTAATAGGGACTCTACTAATATACCTTCCTAACTCTCCATTTCATACATTGGTATTCAACATACACATTGGAGAACTCCAATAAACTCTTAGGATAGGAGATACTTCGCTTGCTTTCCAAATGGAAACCTGCATCTGAAAAATATGAATATAATACGGGTGAGAATCCCCACCATTGGATTCTCAGTACGGTAAAAGCTCCGTAACCACATAAAGTAGCTAGCAGGATCACCAAGGCAATCCTACTCGTACGCTCGGTTTTTCTTTAAACTTTCCT
>JASCZI010242956.1:0-17120 GCA_036250425.1 Stylosanthes scabra | reverse complement strand
GAATAATATATACGTGGCATGAAAAAAAAGGAAGACATTAAATATGTAATAATGGTCTATATTATACTTATTTTTCCATTGTAGCATTTTTGACACAGAATTTCATGTACATGGGTTGTAGGATCTCCTTGTAGCAGGCACAGATACAACAGCATATGGATTAGAGAGAACAATGACTGAAGTACTCCACAATCCAGAGGTCATGTTCAAAGCCAAACAAGAATTAGAACAAAACATTGGAAGAGGTAATCCTATTCATGAGTCAGATATTCCAAAGCTGCCATACTTACAAGCAATAGTGAAAGAGAGTTTACGACTACACCCTCCAGCTCCACTCTTGCTCCCAAGAAAAGCCAAGGTTGATGTGGAAATCTCAGGTTATAGGGTCCCACAAGGAACAAGGGTCCTTATAAATGAATGGGCTATTGGTAGAAACCCTAATGTGTGGGACAATCCCAATTCGTTCTTGCCAGAGAGGTTCTTGGGGTCTAAAATTGATGTTAAAGGAAGAGACTTTCAGCTGACACCATTTGGAAGTGGAAGAAGAATTTGTCCAGGGTCACCATTAGCTATGAGAATGATTCATGTGATGTGCGGATCTTTGATTAACTCTTTTGATTGGAAAATTGAAAATATGGACAAAGATCTACCGCTGAGAGCTATTCCTATCATAATCAACAACTAATTAATAAGGAGTTTCATTTTTCTTTCTCTTTTGATTCTGTGTATGTTGTTTTTTTTTTTTTTTTTAATGTTTGTAAGCTTAATTTCAATTTTTCGTCATGTTTAAGTGTAATGAATCTGTCAGAATTTGAAGGCTTTGTATGATATGGACTTGGCTGAAATAAAATAAAAGATGTGTGATTTTAGATTTCGTTGTATTCTTAATATATAATTATTTATATTTTTTTTAATAATTTTATGCAACCGAGCAAATTATAAAAAAAAATTGATATACTTTTTAGTTGTTTATGAATGATTTTTCTCTTTCATAAAAAATTGCTTTATTAATAATATTATACATATATATATAGAGATGGATTTATAAGACAGGTAGACCTTAGCTCCCAAGATTTTCAATAGTTAAATATATATTATAAAAAAATTTTCACATGTTCCATTATATTTTTTTGGAATTAAAATGTTCCAATCACTAAAAGGTTGCAAGTTTAATTTTTATAGGGTTGCATGATGTAGAATACCCAATGAACTCCTAGAATAATAGAGGAATTGACCAACCACTCCGTGAGCTGCACTTAGATTATTGGGAATTTTTTGTATAATTTTTTTTAATGTGTCTCATTCTTATGTTAACCATGTTCATATACTATATATAATTTGTTTATTATACCTATAATTATTTTACTGTAGTGGTTTTAATTATTGTGGTCGATAAATATTTATATAAAAAATATGGAAATTAATAAGAAAAATATACAAATATATACTAATTGATTTAATAACTTATTTTTCGTATGCAAGTTGTATTATTGGGTTCAACCTATTTAAAAATTGATTTAAAATAATATTTAGTTTTGCTTATATTTATGTTATAAAAAAATTATTTTATATTTTATAAAAAGCTAAAAGGTTAATCAATAGGCTAATAAGAGAATAAAGTTAGTAGAATTTATAAGAAGTAATTTATTTAAAATAAGTGTAATATACGATCTTCTTTGTTTGAAAATAAATTTATTTTTAATTTGATTAGAAAAATTTATATGAAACTAACTACTTCTATACTTTATGTATGAAACTACTTCTATATTATTTATTTTATTTTTACATCCATAAATATTAATATTAACTATACACCAATACAATTATGCCATTTTTTGTTTATTTATTCAAAGTTCATCCTTTCAAAGCATTGCAGTGTAACATTATAGCCTCTTTAGAACCAAACCGCTGAGCCGCTTAACTTATTGGCATCTTATTAAATGCCAACAAGCAAGCTAATGTGATAAACAAACCTCAAGGGAGTAAGGGACTATATAGACTTTATGGTGTGCAATAAGGTAGAGAAAATCGAGATTTTACGTGAAATCGAAAAATAAATTAAAATGTAAAAACGTAATATCATAAAAAGAGTTAAATCGTAAAATTATATGACTTAGTGTAAATTGTGTAAAATCGACTAACTCATTAAAAATCGTAATATCGAAAGATTTTAAGAGTTTAATCGAGATTCTAACTATCTTGGTGTGCAACGCATTCCTAGCGGCACAGCAAATCGCATCCCCATCATTAGTCTCTTTGAATACTATTCACAAGTCAAAAATCTCAATGAATCTCATCTCTCCAATTATATTAACAAATAAATCAATCAATATTTATTTTGGTATATTTTAATTCCAATAAAGTGTACAGGTACTTTCCTATACAGTGTGTCAATTAAAATCTTATGGAGGATCTATTGGTCTGATAGCAAAGTAGCTAGGTGCGTGCAACAATATACCACCATTATGTGGGTTTGATACTTCACTTTCATTTGGTTAATTTTTGTTATGGCTCTTTACCTTTACTTGCTTTTTATTTTATTCTTTAAGCATTCTATTTTTACTTGTTTTTTATATTAAATCTTACAATTATATATTATATTTAGTTTTTTTATTGCTTTTTCTCTTTTACTTGCTTTTTTATTTTAAGTCTTAAATATATATTCTATTTTTTATCTTTTTTTTAATTTTAAGTCTTACAATTATATATTATTTTTAATTATAAATAAAATGTCTTGATGTTAGAGTATGTAAATAAATATAGTATGTATTTCTGAGTTGCTATACAATACAAGAGTACCTCTTGTATTGATAACTAGTATATAAGATACAATATACTGTATGTACATAAAAACAATTCATTAAATCAATAATTTCTCTTTCTTTTTTGTTATTAATCTCTCTCTCTCTCTTACTTTCCTTTCTCACTATTTCCTTCTCTCTTCTTCGTGTTCATGATCTGCTACTACATATCAGTTTAGTTCTCTGTTCTTACTCGTTTCTCCTGCTTCAACATGGTATCCAGAGCTTAAAGCAAATGATCCGCCATGGCTCTTTTCGTCTCCGCTCAAAGCAACTTCAAAAATGGCTTGATTCCTCTTGCAGACAAATTGGATGAAAATAATTTCTGGAGCTGGAAGAAGAGCGTTTTGCTTACGATCAGAACCCTAAAACTTCAAGATCACCTTTCCTTCAATAAAATCCCAAATCAATATGAAGAAATTGTGGAAGCAGAAGCTGAATCTGATTCCACCTCCAAGACTGATGCTGCTGCTGCCGAATCGATGATGAAGGTCAAGAAAGGGGGAAAATTTGAGGTCAAAACCATTCAAGAATCTCAGAAATAACTTGATTGGGTACAAGATGATTGTGCCCTTATGACGTGGTTAGACGCATCGATGACATTATCCTACAAGAATAAAGTGGTAAATTGTTCTTCCTTCGCTGAAGCATGGGAGATAATTCACCAGATCTTCACTGTCTCCTCCAACACCCGTATTCAGAGTATCAAGAACATGTTTCGTGACACCAAGAAAACTGGAACCGTGACTGAGTATCTTCAGGTAATTAGAAATCATGTGGACTCCCTTCATTCTCTTGGTCATCCTTTTACCGATTCAGACCATGTACAAGCAATTCTGGATGGTCTACCAGATGAATTTGAAGGGTATGTCATGTGACATCTGTGATGTCAAGGCTGACTACATGGAGGATTCATGAAGCAGAGAGCTTCTTGAAAGCATATGAAAGCCGATCAAACAAGAAAACACAAACCCTGGCGGTGGCACACATTGCTCAAGCATCTACAGATTCAACTACTCAATTTAGAAGGGGTATAGCTGGAAGAGATTCCAATAGGGGTGGTAGTAGATGTGGAAGAGGGGGTCGCTATTAAGGAAATAGACCCCAATGTCAACTCTGTGGTAAGCTAGGGCACACCGTTCATACCTGCTACCACAGGTATGACCCTCATTTTCATGGCCAATCCTCACAAAGCACCAACACTGTTCTCTATTCAAACACCCTACCTCCACCCCCAGTAACTACCTTCCATCAACCCAAGACATACATAACAGCCGCTACAAATCAGGGTGACTCTTCATGGTATGCAGATTCGGGAGCTACACACCATGTCATTGCTGAACATTCAAATCTCTTCCAACACAATGACTCTAGCCAAGGACTAGAGCAACTCTACGTCGATAATAGCAAGGGAGTATCAATTCACAATTCTGGTTCATCTTTACTTTTAGATAAATCAAAAAATGTCTTTTTTAAGCTAACCAATTTACTACATGTCCCAACAATAACTCAAAATCTCATTAGTGTCTCTAAATTTGCTTTAGATAATGGAGTCTTTTTTGAGTTCTGGCCTAATCACTGTTTAATCCGTGACCAGGTTACCAAGGAAATGCTTCTCAGGGGCAAAACTAAGGGAGGCCTTTACTTCTTTGATAATCTAGTTGTTCCTCCTACTGAGAGTAATCCTAATTTCTCTAAAACCTTTACTACCAATACCTGTAATAATACATATGTTATGTTTACAAATTCTGATGCAAGAAATTTCAATCACTGTATACATAATAGAGTACCACATAATACTATAAATAAAAGGGATACTTTTCATTTTAGTAAAGATTGTGATGTTTCTCAATGCACGAATTCTGTGAATACTATATGTATGCCTATTGCTGAGAGCCTGAGAAATCTGATTCTTTGTCTTCTTTAAAACCACATAATTTTAGTACTAAAGCCAAATTAGAAAATACTTATGCACTATGGCATAAAAGACTGGGCCATAGTAATGTTAGAGATGTTCATCATGTCATGAAAATGTGTAATTTTGATTTCAATGAATCTACTGCATCAAGAGATTTTTGTGAAATATGCCCCTTGGCTAAAATGCACCAAGTACCATTTCCAACTTCAAATACTACTTATTCTGAACCTTTATAGTTGGTTTATGCTGATATTTGGGGACCAGCCCTTTTTCTTTCAAATTCTGGTTATAAGTATTATGTGAGTTTCATGGTTGCACATACTAAGTTTGTTTGTCTTTATTTACTTAATCAAAAATCCCAAACTCTCATAGCTTTTCAAGGGTACAAGACTTTTATTGAGAATCAAACAGAAAAGAAAATTAAGTCCATTCAAACAGATAATGGCACTGAATTTACATCAACTAACTTTAAAACCTTTTTACATAATCATGGGATTCTTCACAGGCTCTCATGTCCTTACACTCACCAACAACAAGGTAGCATAGAAAGGAAACATAGACATATAACTAAAATTGGACTGTCTCTATTAACTACTGCTTCAATGCCATTACTTTTTTGGGATGTTACCTTTATTTCTATTGTTTATCTTATTAACAGAATACCAACACCATTATTACAAATGAAATCTCCATATGAAATGCTATTTGGGAGCAAACCTGATTATAAGTTGCTGAGAATTTTTGGCGGTGCTTGTTACCCTCTTTTGAGCCCTATAATAAAACTAAATTTGATTATAAGAGTCAAAAATGTTTGTTTTTGGACTTTGATCCCAATCACAATGGATATAAGTGTCTAAGTAAAGATGGTAAACTTTATTTTGCTAAAAATGTTATCTTTGATGAAAATTCATTTCCCTATACATCTATGTTCCCTTCTATGTCTACTAACACTTCTAATGCAGCTGACTTCACTCAAAATCAGAGTATACAAGTTTATCCTATTTTACAGGGAAACACACAAGTAGTACAACAACCTACAATACATACTGAAACTAGTGCCCCTGCTGCAGAGTCATCACAGGCTACTACACCTCTCTCACTCATTGAGCCTGATCAACAGTCTCCAACTACAAGGCATAGAGATAGTGCTTCCAGCTCCATCACAGCAAGCTCCTACCACCAATAATCATCAGATGCTTACTAGATCAAAAATCGATATACTTAAACCAGCTTCTTATTTATATGTTTCTCACACTGATTCTGAGTTAAAGAATTCTATTCCTAAGTCCGTTCATCAAAACTTAAAAACCTTATATTGGAAAGATGCTATGGACAAGGAATACAATGCTTTAATTAAGAATCATACTTGGAGTCTTGTTGAACCCCCATCTAATGCAACTATAGTGCATTGCAAACGGGTATATGCCATGAAAAAGAATCCCAAGGGTGAGATTCTTAGATATAAGGCCAGACTAGTGGCCAAAGGCTTTCAACAGAAAGAGGGCATAGACTATGATGAAGTCTATAGCCCGGTTATGAGGCCTACAACCATTCAATTAATTATTTTCATTGCTCTTACACATGGCTGGCTTCTACGCCAGTTTGACTTTGATAATGCTTTCCTAAACGGAAAGCTCATTGATATAGTTTATATGATGCAACCGCCTGGATATGAAACACATGATAAACAAAAAGTGTGTAAACTTCATCGAGCCATTTATGGGCTGAAACAAGCTCCAAGGGCTTGGTATAATACATTAGCCAATACTTTAAAACTTCATAATTTTCATAGTACTGTTCATGATGTAGCTTTA
Source organism: Stylosanthes scabra (assembly GCA_036250425.1). Lineage (NCBI taxonomy): Eukaryota > Viridiplantae > Streptophyta > Magnoliopsida > Fabales > Fabaceae > Stylosanthes > Stylosanthes scabra. The sequence continues at coordinate 10,587 of JASCZI010242956.1, read as the reverse complement.
TTCATAAGAAAAACTACTTCTGATATAACATATATATTAGTTTATATAGACGATATCATCATTACTGGTTCAAGTAATTCTGTTGTTCAACAAATAATAGATGCTTTGAATACAACTTTCTCTTTAAAGGACTTAGGAAAACTTTCATACTTTCTAGGTCTTGAAGTAGAATATATAAATGCACATAATCTGGTTTTGAGGTAGGAGAAGTATGCTAGAGATTTATTACTCAAAGTGGGAATGGTTGAGTCTAAACCAATGCCCACATCAATGATTGCTAATCTGAAAATCTTTGCAAATGACTCTGAGACATTTGATGATCCTCGAAAGTATAGGAGTGTAGTAGGTGCTTTACAATATCTATGCATTACTAGACCTGATATATCTTTTGCTGTTAATAAATGTTCGCAATTTATGCAAAAACCCACTGTTGAACACTGGAAAGCGGTGAAAAGAATACTCCGATACATACAAGGTACAGTGAATTTGGGAATGAGTTTCACCAGCTGCACTGATTTTAGAATTATTGCTTTTGCAGATGCAGATTGGGCCTCGGACCTTGATGCTCGGAGAAGCACCACTGGCTACTGTGTTTATCTTGTAACAAATCTCATCTCTTGGAAGTGTTCAAAGCAAACAAAGGTCAGCAGAAATAGTACAGAGGCTGAATATAGGGCGATTGCGACTGCTGAAACAGAGATAATGAGTGTGCAACTCCTACTCAAAGAACTACAGATTCAAGAAAAGGTTGTCCCAACCATCTACTGTGACAACCTAAGCAGCTGTCACCTCTCAGCAAATCCCATCATGCATGGGAGGTCCAAACACCTTGAAACGGATCTACATTTCATCAGGGATTTGGTCTTACAAAGAAAACTATTTGTTATTCATATAAGCTCTCAAGATCAACTGGCTGATATACTTACAAAACCTTTATCAATTAAGCTATTTGATAGATTTAAATCCAAGCTTAGGCTGTGTTAACCCTGCCTAACCTTGAGGGGGATGTTAGACTATGTAAATAAGTATAGTATGTATTGCTGAGTTGCTGTACAATACAAGAATACCTCTTGTATTGATAACTAGTATATAAGATACAATATACTGTATGTACATAAAAACAATTCATTCAGTCAATAATTTTTCTCTCTTTTCTGTTACTAATCTCTCTCTCTCTCTCTTACTTTCCTTTCTCGCTATTTCCTTCTCTGTTCTTCGTGTTCATGATCTGCTACTACAGATCAGTTTAGTTCTCTGTTCTTACTTGTTTCTCCTGCTTCAACACTTGATTTGACTATCACGTGAAATATTTATTATTTTTATTAATTTTAAAATAAAATTAAATATTTATATAGTAATCATAATTTTTTTCATATAAAAATCTCTCCATCTTAAAACTCATAAAAAACCTAATATCGCCAAATATATGAACAATATTTAGATTTTTAAAATTTTAGTTTTCGATATTTTATTTTTCATTTTATAAAAAATTTCGATCCACCTCTACTTTCAATTTTATTTTCGCCTGCCACATAGTTAATTTTCTGGATCTGCTCATGCATATGTATAAAAACTTTAACTTAATTTAATGATTTTTTTTACCATCAATTTTTAATAGTTTAATTAATATAATTTAATATTATATTTTAATTTTAATCAACATTTTTTTCGGTCCGTCAAATAATAACTAGCGGAATTCGTATGTTGTCTCAGAGCTATAATATATATCTGTTTTTGATAAGAGTAAGATCTCCTATAGGTCAGAAATTGTAGAAATTAGGAAAAGATTAGAAAAGAATTGTAGAAATTGAGGGAGATTAGGGAAAAATAAGAGGAAGAAGAAGATAATTCCATAGAGGAATTCCAAAAGAGAAAAGAGATACTATGCCATTCATAATTTGCATGTTTGATTACATATTTTTCTTTTCTATTTATAGTAAAATATTTAACTTTTTCGAATATTCTAAAAACTATTATAAATGGGTCTTAAGCCCATACCTATACATGTATCATTATCCAACCCTTCAAAACAACCTTGTCCTCAAGGTTGGAAAAAAATTTTTAACCACAATTAATAAAATTGTAACTCCTAATTACAATTAATGAAACTAATAAGCAATTCTATCCTACTACTCAAAAAAAAATTTGGCCATCAGGATCCCATTGAAAAAATTGAGGCCCATGAACCAAAATTAAACAAACTAAACTGTATCCAAAAATTGAAAATAATGCAGGAAACCCATTAATCTGCCATTCACTGCTTCGGCTAGGCCCATTAGGGTGAGACACACCCAATCCCAAGCCTTGCATCCCCATTCTGCCTGATTCAAATGTCTTCTTTGATGTGTTTCTTATGTACAGTCTCACCACCACCAGCACTAGGTTATGCCGGCATCCGTTGACTCGAGGGACTCCACTAGCTGCCGCTGCCGAGAAGAACAACATTCCTTCTTGCTTGTCAATGTTGAGACTCAAGAGGGAGTAGCACTGTGCTTCCGTCTTCTACGCAGCGCCACCTCCCAAATTTGGAGCAGGGTATAGCAACTCTTCCCTTTCCTCCATCGCCAGAGTACGCTGCTGCAATAGGGTTGGTGTTTCCATCAACCTTAATCTCTAATGGACCCCAAAAAGGAAGAAGAAATGCGCCACTTCCAAGCCGTCTTCGCCGCCGTCCCATGGCGCCGATGCGCCGCCTCTTCTTCCAACCACACCCGTGCCAGGAGTCGGTGCCTCACCACCTACCGTAATCCCATCAAATTCCAGCCGCAGTTGAACTCACCCACTCCATACTCACAAGGGGTGTCCGATTTCTAGCGTCCTCTGTACTTTGCCTCCACTGCGCTGTACTCGATTCGCCTCCTCTGCTCTGCACTCGACGGCCGTCTTGACTCTGTCTGCTTCTGCTTTGCACTTCCAAGCATCGTGGCTCTATTCTTCATTCTCGCCACTGCGATTCCATGGGAAGATAGCTGCAAGGAGAGGCGGCGGCGTCAGAGAGACAAATCGCCTCAACTGCCGAGCCCAGAGACCTCCGTCAGCCATTGTTGCGGACGTTGTTCTTCCCGCTGCCGACGATGACATACACTTTCCCCTTACAGAACCGTTGTCCTCGGCGCTACTATGCAAACTCGGATCCAGTGGCTTTGGCGGTGGTTGATTCACCACAACCGTCGTGCTCCGATCGAAAACTCCTTGGTAATTGCTACTCACATCAGACTCATCTTCATCTACTCGATTCTGAAACTGTGATCTAATTTATATTATTGAATTCAGTTGTAGTTTTGTGCTCTTATTGAATGCTGGATCTGTATTTACTTCTGTTAGATTTTGAACTATAGCTGAATTCCATTCTTCTTCATTTGTTGAGTAGTTGTTGATCCTTAGTAACTTCAATTCTGATTTGGCTTGAATTTGCTGATCTAACTCTTGCACTGAATTATCAATTTATGAATCTGTTTTTGTATATTCTGAGTTGACAAATTCTGGATCTGGTTTCTCAATTTCTGCACATCTGATTTTGTTTGATTGAATTTGCGCTTGAATTTCTTGATCTAAATCTTGCTGGAGTTGTGCTTGAGATTCTGGATATAAATTTTCCTCCTCTTCTTGCATCAGCTTCCTCAAAGTTGCATTGATACTGTCACAGGATTACTGAAATTCTGGAAAACTCAGCGGCTGTTTCTGATAATTGAGGAAGGATGAAACAACAGAAGAATCACAGAGAATTGGTTCATAGCTTGGGAGCAAGCATTTGAGACTTATTTGAATTTGATCCCATGTTGAAATGCTTGAGCTCCTTGAATCACCATGGTAATCATGGTAGATTGGCATGGTGAGCAATGAAAGCACCAAATGATAGGAGTAAGATCTCCTATAGGTCAGAAATTATAGAAATTAAGAAGAGATTAGAAAAGAATTCTAGAAATTGAGGGAGATTAAGGAAGAACAAGAAGAAGAAGATGATAATTCTATAGAGGAATTCCAAAAGAGAAAAGAGATACTATGTCATTCATAATTTGCATATTTGATTACATATTTTTTTTTTCTATTTATAATAAAATATTTAACTTTTTAGATTATTCTAAAGACTATTATAAATGAATTTTAAGCTCATATCTATACATGTATCAGTTTTTCAGCCAAACATACAAGGACAACATACTAAAATAATGGATCTAAGCACATGAAGATTGAGTGAGTTCCGGGGACCATTAAAAGAGTTGAAAGTTCAGTGTCAATACGGAGCAAGTTCGGTGCTCCCACCTCTTACTCATCATATATCATTTAGTGATTTGTGATTTAACTATTATTTTAGGTCTATTTTACGTGCAATGTGACTTTTACACAACTTTTGTGCTTACATGTGCATGTGAATTTACACATGTTTTGTGTGCTTATATGTGCAATAATTAATGTACATTTGTTTGGAACATGTCCGTAAAGATAAATAAAAAAAATCAGTATATATATATATATATATATAAAAGTCGTCACAAAAAAAAATATAAAAGTTAGAATATAACATAGGAAGATTTTCTGGTATATCGTAAAAAATGTAATATATCGTATTTTATCGCTTTTTAACCATTGATCTTCATCGTGATTTTATAATTAAAATCAATTAAGATCAACGACTAAAAAGCGGTAAAATATGGTATACCGTATTTTTCACGGTATATTGAAAAATTTTCCTATAATATAATAATATTGTTAATACTAGATGTATATTATTGTACACACATATATATACACATCATTTCGCATGCAACACAGAAAAATGTACCATTAAATAGAAATAGAAAATTTTCTGTGCTAATATTTATATTTTTTCATATTGCTAAATGGCGTGTACATGTGTACAATAATAATATATATAAATTTATTTATATAATATATATTATTTTATATCTTGTAATTTAATAAACAAATATAACATAATATATGTATATATATGTTTTAGTATTTATTATAAGACATTTTTTTATGTTATACAAACCAAGAATGAACAATAATGTTAGAATTTCAATTCTGATGTACGTACACCTATTTTCTTATATATATAGATTTTATATGAATTTAGTGGCAAGTAAAATTTAAGTTCACTCTCTTATAAAAATAGATGAATAAACCTTCACCAGCATATCAAACCTGGTTCAGTTTCATAGTCGGTTAACTAATATACAAAATTGTTACGCGTCCAAAAAATCAGATATCATGTAATTTGTGTATAATATTTAAGTTATTTAACTTATTTTTAATATATATTTTATATTTAAAAAATAATATTTTTTTTTCGAAAAGATCTTCTATTTTCGACCGAAAAGGGAGTTACAAAATATCAACCTCAATGTCCCCTTCGAGGTTGCTATCAAAGGATAAGGGAGTAAGATCATAACAGAAATCAGTACATAAATTTCAATCTCTATCATCCTATCAACTATCTAGTTAACTCATCATAAACACAAGAATTTATAATACTAGAAATTCAGTCCACACCTGTCCTAATAACTAATTTAAATTACCCATGTTCATTACAGCAACTTCAATATAGCTCTGTTACACCCATGAGTTACAGGATCGCATGTATATACACTAATATATTTAACATACAAAGATTATTTTATATATATATATTTAAACTAAAAAATATGCAATAGAAATATATGAAAATAAAATATTATTTTTTATTTCGACGTAAAATAAAAGTGTGATAGTTTACATCAATCTTTCATAATTTTATATTGGAAATAAGGTCCTAATTATAAAACAAATTAGCTAATAGATCTATAATCTTTTAAATATTAAAATAATTATTTTTAATATATTAGTTTCTTAACTTTTAAAATTTTAAATAATTTAGAATAAATCTAGCTAGGTGTACCATTGTACACATCTGTACACATTATTTAGCAACACGAAAAAATGTAAACATTAGCACAGAATATATTTTTCTGTGTTCTTAAATGGTGTGTACAGGTGTGCACAATGATACATCTAATATTACCGAATAATTTATTAATCTTTCAAGCTTGTTAACTTTTATAGATAATTTAAAGATTTATATATTTATTATTTTTCTAAACATACTGGAGATAAATTAATTTATTATTTTATTTCATCAAGGAATAATTTCTCTCCAATATTCTAAAAAATTAAAAACTAAATTAAAGTCTAATAATACAAAAATTTAATACAGGCCAATTTAGGGATTTATTAGTATATATACTACTAAAATAAGAATATTTAATTATCCAAACAAAAGAGGGGGGGGGGGGAGGACGATGGATATTCGCCGGGAGTATTCTCTAACAGTTTAAAAGATAAAAATACGTACAAATATAAATTTAATTGTATCTGATATAGATCTTATTTTAATTTGTAATATGAAATCAGAACTTAAATAGTAACTTTGTAATTATTATAAAATATAACATTTTTTAGTCTAATAGAATTTTAACATTGTCTATTTTTAGTTATTACATAACTCAATAAAAATGAAATCATAAAAACTTATACATAAAAGAAAAAATATTAAATTGTTAAAAGTTACAACAATTTTAAATTATAATGTAATTTATTGTTGTAGTGAATCACTACAAGAAATTTGTGGAATAACAACCAAAAATTGATCTAATTAAAAAAAATAATATCCACGTGTTCCATTTAATATTAAGTTTTGTTGAATGCAAAGCTTTTTTTATGATATTTTATAGTCTGACATATTGAACTAATTCATTACGGATTTGAGCTTTATTTAAGAATTTATTATTAACTAACGAATTACTACATGCATAAGGTGATATTCTAATCTTCAATACTTATTTGAGCGGACTATTGAGTTAATCACTAGACCAACCCAAATTAGTATGTAAAAACATTCCTATTATTATTATTATTATATCTACGTAAGATTCATGAATCCTATTTATCATGAATATGATGATATCACCAGTAATATTATTGTTGAATTTCAACATCTTTACGGACTAGATTCTTTATTATTGATTATTGTTTTTCTTATTGTCAATTTGTCATAGTTTTCGATGAAATTATAAAGATTAAGTTAAATAAATAATTTTAAATTATTTACCTAATAACACTATTTGCTCTTAAAATAAATAATCTTATAATAATCATTATCATCATTACTTTATATTGTTTTTAGAGAAGTAGATAATGCTTTTAACTTGAGACAGGTTTAATATTAATTATAACATTCTAATAAGATAGTCTAACTAGCGAGTTAGTGAACTTTATTTTAGTCAATATTACTCATAACATGTTATTACGTGTAGCATGCATATTACTTGTTATTTGTTAACACATGCCAATCAAAAACAATAAAATTAAAACAAAAATCTGATTTCATATATTACTGATAAAAGATTCTTGAAAACCATAATTAAAGGTAGCAATCGTAAATAGATAAAGTAGGCAATTTTCATAATACTGCAGTATTACTGCTACTTTACATGGAATCAATAACAAAATGGAAACACATTCATTAAATTCATAAAAATTAATAAATGAGTTGAGTAAAAATAATGCATTTTCATAATCAAAGGCGAAGATAGAAAAGAATAAAAAAGAAATTAAATCAGAAAAAATATTCACCACACAACGATACTCTCTCTCATTTTTTGCATTCTTAATTCGTATATCAAATTATGACCCGACCCGATTTACACCAACACTAACCGTTGCACCCACAACCTCTCCAGCTCCATCGACATTGTCACCGTCCATTGGTCCGGCGTTTCATCACGATGCCGGCGATGAGTATTGACGATGCTGGCAGCGAGTATAGATGATGTCTACACTAAGAGAAGAGTGGATGGTGAAATATGAAACTTAAACGTGTGGAGGCTGATAGTGATACAAGAGGGATTAGAGGAATAGGAAACTAGGGTTTTCTTTTGAATTGATATTTGGGTTGAGTTGGACTTATAGGGATGACCCTAATTCAGCCTTTTTTTGGGGCTTATTTTGGGTTAGGACTTATTATTAGTTTTTCTCAAAATAAAGTAGGACTATGGGCTAAAAAAAATTATGGGATCTAGGGCCGTGGGTCTAATTGACACCACATTTACGATGCCCAAGAATGCACCCAAAAAAAATTGAAAAATTGAGGAGTACTCCCAAAGTAGCTGCATCTTCAAGGGAAGGGTTCGAACCCTAGTGAACTGAAATGTGGAAATGTGATGTGTGAGTGTGTGACCATTTCAAGCCAAGCAGTATTCCAGGAGCGCTAAAATTCCTTGAGCCAGACAATAAGCTGAACCACATAAAAAACAATATGATACGCATTGGATACGCCATTCTTTATCAGTCATTGATTTTTATTAAATGAGAATCAATGAATGTAATAAATATAAAATATTGATAGACCTTAATAAATATAGAACATACTAATACATAAATAAAAAAGTATTTTCATTTCTATATAATATATTTAAATAAAAACAAAGAAAGATTAATACATAAATAATTATAAATATTTTTTATTTACCAAAATTAATAAATAAGAATTATTGAATTTTTTTATTATATTAAAAATAATACATTCATATTAAGATGTTACTTTTTGTTACAACAACAAAATATAAAAAAATTTTGAAAAAATTATTATTTGACTTATGATATATTATTTCATATTAAAATTAAAAATATCTTAAATATATGTGTTTATTGAACATAGATTATTATGTAATATAAATTTACATAAATATTGTTACAAATAAATTTTCATTTAAAAAAATTATATATATAATTACATAGAGAGATTGATTTTTCTTTTATAAAAGTAAAAATCATATAACTTTTTTATTTGTTTCATTTATATTGATAAAACAAATACTAGAAACAAAAAATTGCATTTATTATTTTATATTTAATATGCTATCATATTTTATATTTATACATATACAAAATTATCTCTTAATTATGCATATATGTATAAAATAGCCGTTTATATATAAGTGAAACAAATAAAAAATTATTATTAGATTTTTATTTTTATTAAAAATCACTCTTTTTATATAATTATCTATGTAACATTTTTAAATAAAAATCTATTGGTAACATATTTGTATAATTTTATATTACATAATAATTTATGTTTAACGACTATAATTATTTAAGATATTTTTAATTTTAATGTGAAATAATCTATCATATGTCATGTAATATATAAAAGTTGTATTTACTTTATATTTTATTTGTTGCAATAAAAAAATAATATCTTAATATGAACTTATTTTTAATATAATAAAACATTCACTCATTTTTATTGATTACTCGGTAAAAAAAACCAATTAATTGGTTTAATTGTAATATCCAATTATATTGTAACATATAAGACATTTTTAAAAAAAAGTGTTTTTAAACAACTTGATGGGAGTGTCCCCTATGAATATTAGTAACTTTCAAGGAAGAATCGATACTTGAACACGGATAGTTATAAACAAGTAACTAGAATCTCGATTAAACTCTTAAAATTTTTCGATATTACGATTTTTAATGAGTTAATCGATTTTATACAATTTACACTAAGTCAGACGATTTTATGATTTAAATCTTTATATAATTTCACGTTTTTACATTTTAATTTATTTTTCGATTCTACGTAAAATCTCGATTTTCTCTACTTTGGTTATGATGATGAACGGAAAAATAAAACAAAATGAAGTGAAAAAGCAAGAACAAGTATTAATAATACAACGAAATCTAAAATCACACATCTTTTTATTTTATTCCAGCCGAGTCCATATATATCATACAAAGGCATCAAATTCTGACAGATTCATTACAATTAAACATGACTGAAAATTCAAATTAAGCTTACTAACAGAGAAACACATACATAAAAGTAAAAGAGAAAGAAAAATGAAACTCCTTATTAATTAGTTGTTGATTATGATAGGGATAGCTCTCAGCGGTAGATCTTTGTCCATATTTTCAATTTTCCAATCAAAAGAGTTAATCAAAGATCCGCACATCACATGAATCATTCTCATAGCTAATGGTGACCCTGGACAAATTCTTCTTCCACTTCCAAATGGTGTCAGCTGAAAGTCTCTTCCTTTAACATCAATTTTAGACCCCAAGAACCTCTCTGGCAAGAACGAATTGGGATTGTCCCACACATTAGGGTTTCTACCAATAGCCCATTCATTTATAAGGACCCTTGTTCCTTGTGGGACCCTATAACCTGAGATTTCCACATCAACCTTGGCTTTTCTTGGGAGCAAGAGTGGAGCTGGAGGGTGTAGTCGTAAACTCTCTTTCACTATTGCTTGTAAGTATGGCAGCTTTGGAATATCTGACTCATGAATAGGATTACCTCTTCCAATGTTTTATTCTAATTCTTGTTTGGCTTTGAACATGACCTCTGGATTGTGGAGTACTTCAGTCATTGTTCTCTCTAATCCATATGTTGTTGTATCTGTGCCTGCTACAAGGAGATCCTACAACCCATGTATATGAAATTCTGTGTCAAAAATGCTACAATGGAAAAATAAGTATAATATAGACCATTATTACATATTTAATGTCTTCCTTTTTTTTCATGCCACGTATATATTATTC
>JASCZI010242951.1:0-15653 GCA_036250425.1 Stylosanthes scabra | reverse complement strand
GCCTTGAAGAATGGGCACCCGAAAAACAGCCTATTCGGGTTGTTTGCAGTCTTGGATAGGTAGAGTATAGCATGCACTCCGCAATGGCACTTCGGCGCAACACGATTCTTCTTGTCTCCCGCATTCGTTCGGAAAGCACCTTGCGTAGAGGATGAAGACTTTTCCGACCAGCCATCCCCACCACCAGCACAACGTCTTGAACCTGACGACATGCCTTGGCTCTCCATCATCCTCCGATAGTAAAACCCTGACTTTGGTTTCAATTAGAAGAGGAACCCTAAATTCGATTAACACTTAGGAACCCTAACACTTATTACAGGGATGAAACGCAGCGTTTCGACCAACTCCTTCCAAAAACGGATCCCACTAGTACACGCTGGACACGTTACGTGCCACATCATTACCGTTCATTGCCACATATGATTTCTTCAAAACAGACGTTAGGGTCAAGGGAACGGAGTGGTTGAATTGTCTCCTTTAATGGAAGGTTGGTGGCATACAGGTAATACAACATAATCGGGGTACGTTTGTCTAATTAAAAAAAAATCAGGGGCAAATTTGTCTTTTTCCCTTATTATAATGAATTCATTTTAATCTTCTTCTAAAAAAAAAAATGGATTTCTACTTTTTGTGAACATGGTACTAACGAAAGCAAAATATTTGATAACCAATGAGTTAACAACCAACTATTTTTTTTTTGTGTGTGTTTAATTAATATTATAGTGCTTTCCTCTCAATCACTATAACACGCGCTGTGCCTTGGTTCATATGTGCACTATTATTACATTTATTGCAGAATTAATTTGATTAATTTTGTTGAAACGGCAGATTCTTTTGTTATTCATATATGCAATTTATTTTGAAAAGCTGTCCTCAAGCGAAATAATGGAAGCAAAGTCATTGAGGTTTATTTTAGTTTTTCTTCGGACATTTATTCCTTTCATTATGCTATTACATGTTAGTTACTCATTATTTTTCTCTATATAGGATAAGAGATGCACAGAGCAGTTAACATCCTTGCATACAGCTTCTTTCACTTCCCTATTGAATTTATTTCACAAACCTCAGCAGAAGGTATTTTTGTATTCTCAATTGTTTTCTAATTTCATCAAATTTATTATATTTAGCGTCTTACCATGCTCCTTCCTTTTAATAAGAGTAAAATTCTTGAAGGGATTGTACATGGTTTACAGTATCAGAGATCAAAGGCACCTTCTATCGAAATATAGGCTTGGACCTTTTGGTGTCTTCATTGCTTTTTTCTTTTTAAATTTAATTTGAACAAATGTTATGGCAAATCCTTTTGTTTAGGCAAATTCAAGGGATTGTTCAAATGTTACTTTGAGTTTATTAGGCAAATTTTGTTTTAAACAATACTCGTTGCAAAAAATGAGGTAAATATTGTATAAAATTAAGGGAAAAAAAGCATCTAATATAAATAGCATCCACTTTATTTTAGAGTATCAATAGATTATTTGACAAATTTTATAATTTAAATAACATACAACATTTAGATAGAATAAAACATCCATTTTATCTTTTAATTGCTCCTGTATTTATTAATTATCATTAGTTTAAAGATTATGTATTATATGTTACAATTATATGTGTCAGATAGCTAGAAGCTTTTACATTGAGTCAACTAAGCAACTCTAGAAAAGAAAAAATTATGAAAGAACGCCGGCATAAACTCTTGACACATTTACTCAATTTTTTCATTTAGAAAGAAACTATTTTCACTATCAATTTTATATCCAATTATATAGTTTATATAAAATATTTTTTTTGGCACATATACCTTTTATTTCAGCAGACGTAGACAATTTGATAAATAACATCTGATTTTATATAAAAAATAAGAATATACAACTGACCTAAAATTATTTCATATTTTGGTTACTCAAATACTTTTATTACCTATCAAGATATACTAAACTTAGGTAAATATTACTCATTTTTGTTATCTCCATGTATATGAAAAAGGCATATTATTTTCAAACTTAGTTATGACAACTAAAATTAGTTTTAAATAACATCTTTGTATGAAACCATTAACATGCTATTAAACTTCAATGTAACACCCAACATTAGTGCTAATAACCCTGATTATGTAAATTATGACACTACGATAAAAGTGAATATTTAGTGAAAAAATTTCGAATTCAAACAGAGGGACTAAAAGTCCAAAATTTCCAAAAAAAAAAATATATATCCCCACCAAAAGAAAAGAAGAAAAAAAAAGGCAAAGCTGCGCGAAATAAACTAAAACATTCACAATTTGGTATTTTGTCTTTCTTTTGGAGCCCTTTCGGCCCTCCTCACAAGCAACCTTGCTCTCGGATTTGTCCAAGAATCCTTCAGATGAATCTTCTTCCTCTATCCTCGACACGCCTTTGTGGAAGATTAACGGCGTCTTCCAGTGAATCCTTGCTCACATTTTCCGCACAATATAGCATAAAATAGTTTTTGAGCATCAATCTTTGAACAAAAGATAATACACTTGCAAAAAAGCTATTCAGAATTACCGTCTTGCGGCCATTTTTCTAGGTCTACCACGCTTTCGACGTGCATGTAATTCAGGATCTTTGACAGTCTTGAACCGTGCCATCTAAACAGATTTACACTGCGAGCTATTTGATTGTTAAATTTATCATCACAAAGTTTAAGGAAATAAACAGGAAAATAATCCATTAAGATTTGCATTAACAGGAACATATGCATACAAATAACATCTATTTTTGTGAACCAATAACTACCACTGAGACTTTCAATGGTGCCCAACATAAAAGAAATATGAGACTTCTATCAAACATTGATCACAAGATTGAATGTTATAAAAAAAATTAGATACCTTCTCCAGTGTTAACGGTAGAAATTTTTAAGGTCCTTAAAAAAATATCAAAGAAAAAAGGAAGAAAACAATCAATTAAGATTAGCATTTAACAGGTACATATACATATAAATAACATCCCTTTTTATGTGCCAATACATTCCTCTGTAACATTCAATAGTGCCAAAAATACTACTAAATGATAAGTAGTCTGTCAAATTTTTACAACATGACTGAATCTTATCAACTAATAGAAACTTTTTTTCAGAGTTAACGGTATAAATTTTTAATTGCCTTAAATTTATACTACAACAACATAGCATGGCAAAATCAAATCTTCAAGTCACATCTTACATATACCTTTAAACCAGTACTCAAACACATTAGAAGAAATAGGTAAGAAATCTAAATAAATTCCTGAACTAACACAAAAATTATACCTTTAAATTTTTGGATTGTTAAGCCATTCTTATATGCAACTAAAAAAACAAATCCTGATCCAAGCATTGCACTCTTGCATTTGTTGGGCTTTCTTCTTCCGTGATGCGGTTGGACGAGCCGGATGGAAGATTTCTTTGACGCTTCCTACCTTAACTGAGAATGTCTCATCTATATAATCAAGCTGAAAATTTGTCGTCTTCAGAAAAGGTCTTCCAAGCAAGACTTGAGGTGTGCCCCCTTTATCTCCTTTTGTAGCTTTTACAACATAAAAATCCGCGAGAATTGTTAATGCTCCAATCTTTACCAAAACATTCTCCGCTATGCCGGCTACGGTTACTATACTTGTTTCCACAGTGTTAAATACCTCATTGGTCTTCTTTAATTGTCTGAGGTCAAGGAGTTCATACAATTCATATGTAAACATGCTTGCGCAAGCACCGGGGTCGCACATACATTCCCAAACCTCAACTTCTCGGAATTTACAAAACTAAGCATGGTCCCGGATCTGCTCACTTGGGAGGAATCTCATACTTTGCACTCCTATTTCCCCCAAAAACTATGGTAATGAAGAATGTCTCCCCTTCATCTTCCTTCTCCACTTCGCTTTCTTTCATAACTTCCTCCCTCACATTTCCTTCTTTTTTTTCATCCTCTTCTTCCTCATCTGATTCTTCTTCATCCGGTTCTTCCTCGTCCGATTCTTCTTCATCCGAATCATCCAACTTAGCTAGTTCGGATATCAATTCCGACGACCAGTCATCAATTGCTTCCTTTTTCATCTTCTTCACCTTTCTCTTTTCGAACTATATTGATCCCCCTTGGGATTTGGAAGGGGTTGAGAGGGTAATGGATTTGAGCTAGATGGTTGCAATGGAGTTGGATGGTTGATTGTAACTTGGCTGGTGAACTTGGTGAGCAATTCGGCGATGTTGGTCAGTTGGTTTTCAGTTCTTTTCAGGGATTCCCTCATTTCTTTGTTCTCTTGCTGAAATCTTTCGAGGGCTTCTTCATAAGAAGATGGAAAAGAGTTAATCGAGAAGTTTGTTTGGTAATACTGCCTATTGTGAGGAGCTTGATACCGCTGGATTTGTGGATTTTGTGCTGGATTGAGTGATGGATTAGTGGTGTAAGGTTGGCGGTATTGGGGTGTTTGTTGTTGATGGGGATTCCACCGATTATGTTGATTATCCCTCCATCCTTGGGTTGTGTTTGGTATTGCCTAGTTGGTGGTGGAATTGTTTGTCCATCATAGAAATTGTTGGAAGATGCGACAACATTATCCTCTTGGAGTTGTGGACATTCATCGATGTAATGAGAGCTACATGCACATATGCCACAATGTGTCACTGGCACTTATTGAGAGCTGTTAGACTGCTGTGTCAGAACCTTGGGGGCTTCCTGCCGTCCCTTTTTTATCTCTTTTAGCATGCTTGCTATGTCAGTCAGAGATTTTGCAAAAATAGTTTATTCTGATGGTGTAACTTCGAAAACTCCCTGTGCAGCAGATGTGGCCCTTACTTTGAAGTGCTGATTATTGTCGGCCATGGATTCTATTAACTCCCAAGCTTCTTCGGGAGTTTTGTTCATCAGAGCTCTTCCCGCGGAGGCATCAACTATGGACTTATCATTCAAAGTCAATCCCTCAAAGAAGTAATTTATCAAAAGGAGGTCAAAAATCACATTATGAGGACATGAGGTCAATAATTTCTTAAAACGCTCATAGTACTCAAACAGCATTTCTCCATGCAGTTGAGTGATCCCTGAAATCTCTTCTCTGATAGCATTGGTTCTTGATGGTGGAAAGTACTTTTCGAGGAACCTTCTTTTGAAAATCGTCCAATCCGCAGTTACTTCTCCCGGCAAAGTATGATACCAGTCTTTGGCTCTGCCTTCTAAAAAAAGGGGAAAAGCAAAGGCTTTTACTGCGTCCTCATCACCACCAGTCATACGGGTGGTGGCAGTTATCACATCGAAGTCCTTCGGATGCTTTATCGGATCCTCACTTGGCATCCCATGGAATTGCGGAAGCAAATTGATCAAACCAGATTTTAATTCAAAATTCTCATTTAGCTCTGGAAATCGAACTGGCTGATTCTCCAGAGCCATACTTGTTCCGCCCATTTGTTTCAAAGTAATTCTGGGAAGGTCTCTCATAGTGTTGGTACCTGTGTCAGAAAAAGGTAATTCAATGTCAGTTTCTGAAGCGGAAAAATATGCAGAATCACTTCCTAAAGCGATTTCTTCAAGTTGAAAATACTGGGTACTTTCAAAATGAATGCGGCGCCTGACTTGTCGAATATGTCTCAAAGATCTTTCTATTTCCGGATAAAAAACCTATAAGTCAGGGTCTGCGTTCGACCGCAGCATTCAAAGGGTGATTCATAAGTGTGATGATAAGTAGATTATACTAATAATTCTATTCTAAATATTTACAAACTAAAATATTCACAATATCAACATATCTACAAACAACCAAAATTGAGCGCACATTTTCAACTCCCCGGCAACAGCGCCATTTAAAGAGAGGCCGATTCCGGCGTCACAATCAAGATCCATTCGGAGTTCCTTGTTATTTCAAAACAAGTGGTTTGCTGTAGCGGAACCCGAATCAATTATGAAAGTAATATCAAAATCGTTCTTCAACAAGAAAGTGTCACAGAGTTTGTAACTAGTTTAAAAATACCGAGTATGGAACTCAGGTCGTTCTTCCTAGGGGTTGAAAAAAGAGGTTCGGATTGGTTGTAAAAATATTAGGGTTGCAATGGTGAGAGAGAGTAACAAGAGCAAGATATGAAATAACTTGTTCCATAAGTAACAAAGGTGCTTGGTCTTGAGTTGAAGTATAATGTGTCCCTATGATCACCACTAATCCCAATTATGAATGGTTGTCACGTAAGACACTTAGCCCACTCTGTCAAATGGTCGCGTGGGTGGAATTAACCTCGTTCCAAATGTCCTAGGCAACTCACTAGCACGAAGGTCCTAGGTCCTTGGAACATGAATAATCCATCAAGTTCACCTCATTAAGGACTCAATCATCACTAGCAAAAGCCTAGCATTAATGGAACGATTTTAACCTGGACCTTAACCCATTCTTGTCCTTAGGGATTAGTGGCTAAGACCATCCACACTTCAGCCCATGACCAAGACACAAGAACACTACTCCATACTCATAAGAAACAAAACATCAAACACTTGGTATGCACAATATATAAACATGATGAATAATGAGAGAAGATGATAATCTAGAGTACCAATTATGATAGATCAACAAGATAACAAACAAACATCAATAATCAACCAAAGAAATGACAATACATCATAATAAACAATAATTTCTAGCAACATAAAAACAAGAACACAAGAGCAAGAGATGTATAATTGAAATAGAGATGAGCAAAATGAGAAAAGCAAGTAAAGATTGCATTAACTAATCAAGAGTATCAATTAGCAAGCATTCAAACTAGAATTGAAATGAAAAGTTTGGCTAGTGAAGGGCTGGAAATGGATGAACAATTGAAGAACAACTATGAACTAAAAGAGAGAAAATGAGAGAGATGGAAAACTCCCCCAAAAACTTCTCAAACTATTCTAAATTCTACAATTGATCTAATGGGAAATTGGTGCCTTGTGTTTCAGCTGTTTCTCCTTCATATAGGTTGAATTGGGCCTTGCAAGGGCTTTGGATCTGGCCTAAAAACTTGAAATTTTATTTTTAGCCTTGATTTAAGTTCTGCTAGGCGGTACCGCGCGGCTGCGTGGTATACCGTGCGGTCGCGCGGTCAACGAAGATTGCAGCTTTGACCTTGCACCTGCGCGGTCGTGTGGTGAAGACACGCGATCGCGCGGCCATTTGACAGAACGCGAGGTCATACGGTGGGACCGTGCGATCGTGCAGTGCCCTGTTTTCATGCTTTTGGCTTCCTCTTGTGAACCTTTTGCTTCCAATGCCTTCCTTAGCCTTCCCTTTGCCTTTCTCAATCCCTATAAACCTGAAATACACTAGCAAACATATCAATGCACCAAGTGGGATGAGATTTCACAATTTTCATCACTTCTAAGGCTAAGTTAGCATATATTTATCCTTAAGAACTTATTCAAGCAAAGGTTTAAAACCATGGTTATTCACTAGCAATTATGTGAAAGTATGTTGATGAACCCCTCAATTCTAACCTATCTTTTATCATGGAAAATAGGTTCATCATCCCGCTTCTAATTCATATCAGGTCAAAATTAACTAGAGTTATTCATCTTACATTCATTTCCTTCAATCCTTTCACTAACCTCTAGTTCATCACTACCCCTTACCCCTGGACTTGACATCACAATGTGAAAACTATTAGAACTTTACAAGCACAAACAAGGCACACAAACATTCATTACAAGTCACTTAACAATTAACCAATTAGTTCAATCCAAACAATGTCAATTCCAATCAAATCACACAAATGCATATGATAAATGCCTATCCTTATGGCTAATGAACTCATTTGGTTGGTTATCTTAGCCAACCCGACTGATCCAGTATATATCCCGGATCATTCTCAGAAACGTACATCCTCGAGGACGTTCATTCACGCCCCAGCTCTATACAAAAGTATTTATCATGTGGGAGTTTTCATTTGATCAAAATGTATCATTTGTGTACGACATTGGCGTTCCTTTAACGCCTCATACGTTTGAGTGTCCGCTATTATCAGAAGCAGGGAAGACGATCCTGAAAGATACCCTCATTCACTTCCTGACTCACGTACATCACATTCATTCATCTGGAGAGAACCATATCTGGGATTTCATACATTTCATCTTAAAGAGTCACTCTCAAGGCAATACACATTTCATGAGATGTAATTTAATCTGGGGAAGAATGGATACTCTTCTCTTCTCAATTAACCCTTAAGAACAAAATCTTTTACCCAGAGAATCGACTCAAAAGAAGATAAGTTGACTCTTGGGGATTTAAAGCTTAAAACCTAAAATCTGGGCACATATGAATTGACTCTGGATCATCCTGAGTCGACTCACATAACTTTAGAAAATTCTCGTTTCGAAAGCTGAGTCGATCCTGCAACTTTGAAAGTTCCTTTTCATTTCGGGTCACAAATGAATCAACTCTAGCACCCTTCAAGTCGACTCTTCACACTTGTAAAATTTTCATTTTTGAAAACAGCTCAGGTGAATCGACTCATCGGGGCTTGAGTCTGCTCCCTGGGAATTAAAATGTCAAATTTGGCCACTGTTAAGTTTTGAATCGCTCATAGGAAGTATGAGTCGACTCTTACAACTCAAAAAATTGTTTTCTTCAAAAATACAAGTCCAGTGAGTCAACTCATTGCAAGATGAGTCGATTCACTCCAGAAAACTACACTTTGTGGAATTTTCTAAGTTTTCTTTAAACTTTAAACACTCAAATCTTTTTACTCTCTTAGCCAAATTCAACCATTTCAAAAACATCGTTTAGAGTTTCATTTCATCAATTACATATCTCATTGCGAGGTTTCCAAACACTCCCATTACTTTCTCATTCTTCAAAAATTGCATTTTCAAATCTCATTTCATCAATTACATATCTCATGTGTATGTTTCTAAATTTATTTTCTTTTCTAGAAAATTTATCTTTAAACATTTCATTCATTTGCATACAATCATGTTCATACAATTCATATTCATGCATAATCATTCATTCATTAATCATCAAACATAGTCATCAATCATCACACATCATTCATCATACATCATACAATCCTAGCAAGCTCATCTTTCCTTCATTTACTTCCTAATTCATTTTACTTTTTTAACTTAGTTCAGAGCTTATCCTAAGTCCAACTAGCCTACATTATCATGATAGATTACATTTTACGTTAGTGAAACTAAAACTATACCTAGACTCCAAGCTCAACATTTTTCCAGTGGTGTCTCCACACCATTAGAGCATCCAAGTACACAAGCTTCACACCCATGACTCTACTTAGCTCCCTCAACCTCTACTTAGCATCAATAACCATCTACAACGAATAATAACACAAATCCCCAAATTTTAAACACTAGGGTTCATGAAAAATTATAAGAACAAGGGTTGGAAAGCCCTCACCAGGATTCAACGTTATGGGCTTTGATTAATAGCTTGAGAGCAAGCTAGAGCACCTCCTACCATGAAATTTAAAAAATTTCACAAGGTTAATAAACCCTAATTTTCGCAGATTTGAGGAGCATAAATGAGGGAGGAAATTCGAGTTCCTTATCACTTTGTTCGGATAGAAAGGAAGAGGATTGAACGAACTTCACATAGCCACAAATGGTACGTCGATCGGAGCTCCGGTATGAAAGATATGAATGTTGGAATTGGTGGTGAATAGTGATCACCACTACCGCTCAACTCTCTTTGCTCTCTTTCTTTCTTTCATTCGAAGAAGGAGAAGAATGAAATGAAATAAAGGGCTTCACCCTTATATTCATTAATGAATGGCCTTTAAATTTTTTTGACATCTTTCTATGTCCTTACTTTCGCTTTGTTTTATTCCCGACAATGCTAAGCTGATATCGTCAATTAAGTTAACAGTTTGGGTTATGGCGCAACTTAAACTTGCGATCTATCATATCTCACTTGGAAAAATTCACTGAATCCGAACATCTCAGTGAAATTTCTTAATTAATTACATATTTTGGGCTATGTAAATTTTTTCGATTTACACCAATATTCTTATTATCCTCTTTTCTTTTAATATAGGGGACTGGTTACATGAGTTATGATGTCATCCAAAAATATATGAACTATATATGATGTCATACATGACTCACCATTCAAGTTTGAACAAATCCTATCTCATATGCATGATTAAAAAAAATACTTGAGTTCATCGTTTACTGGTTCGTTCGTTTAAGTAAGTATTGAAATTTCACTTTAAGTATATAACAAATTGTTGTTCAGGTAAACATTTAAACAAGTAAAACTTAAATTCGCAATAAATTAGTCCATAGTGCGATGGACTAAGAAATAATAAAAAAATAACTTATTTATTTTATTTAGTTATTCATTTATATTAATGGGAGACTTATGTACGAGACTTATAATCTCAAACTAAAAAGTATGGATGTTTCGGTGCTCTTTAATGTATAATGCTGAGATATCTTATTGAAATAGAATAAGTTTGACAATAGATTGTGAAAATTTTCAGGGATTTTCTTGAATACTTTGAAAAATATATTTTTTAACTACTTTTATAGTACTCCTAATAAATATTATTAAAATCAAATCAGATGGGTCGGTTTGATCGGGCTAATTAAGAACTGGGAATTGGAAGGTGGGAATGATCCACTTGACCGGTTCGATTTCATAAAGAAAAATTAAGTTGCAAAGAGCTATGACAAAATTAGGTGAACCGATTAAATCGATTCGGTTTTAAACGAAAAAAAATCCAATTTTTTCAGTTTTTACTTTTTTAAAAAATTATATTATATTTTTAATAATTTTATTATATATTTATATAAATCAATTCGAATTCGATTAATCATTAAATTTTTGAACCAATAATTCTATGGATTCAATGACCGATCTAGTTTCGGCAACCTTACTCTTAACTCTTACAAATTGTAAGCACAAAACACATACTTTTTTTTAATTTGCCAAAATTACAAAGCCAAAGTCAAAATAACCTTTTCAAAAAGGACAATTCTTTGGGACAGAGGAGATATGGCAAAGAGTATGAAGAAGGAATAGATATGCGGTTAGATTAGAGACCAGCATGTGACGGTGTACCGTGAATAAAAATAAATGAACACGGTTTAGTTTGAAAAAAGCACATACGAATATGTGCCTCAATTATTTTCTCACTGCACGCATTATTTTAAGGATTGTTTTTATGATGAAGAGATTTTATGATTAAAAATTAATAAAAATAAAATAAAATGCTTTACATCATTAAAATCTAACCATTAATTAAAGAAAATTTTTATCTTTTTATCATTTTTCCTCTTCACCATTATATAAACCTTTACATTTTAAAATAGGATACACTGTGA
Source organism: Stylosanthes scabra (assembly GCA_036250425.1). Classification (NCBI taxonomy): domain Eukaryota; kingdom Viridiplantae; phylum Streptophyta; class Magnoliopsida; order Fabales; family Fabaceae; genus Stylosanthes; species Stylosanthes scabra. The sequence goes on along the minus strand of JASCZI010242951.1, from coordinate 4,363 downwards.
ATATATATAAATTTTTCACAGGCAATTATATTGTGATATCAATAAAAATAATTAATTTTTAAATATAATACTGTAAAAGTAATTTTAATGTTTGAATCTAATTAAATGATTATGTTTTTATATTATCAGTATATTAAAATTAAATTCTTTAAAATATACAAAATAATTTTTAATATTTATCTTTATTAGACAATATAATTTATCTCTTATAATTTTTATTAAATGAAAAACAAAAACATTCACCAATATTTTTTAAAAAAGTCATAAAATAATCTCTAGAAAGTTATAAATTCAAAAATAATAATAAAAATTAAAAGAATCTCTTTAATTTTATATATTTTTTAAGAGGAAGATGGTATATCTTACCACGTATATAAACGTTGGGACATTTTATATATTTTGATACATAAAAAACTAGAATGTCAAATTTAAAACTTCAGTGATTGATTTGGGTAATTATTTTTTTAATTATTAGTTTAATGTGAAGGACTTTTTTTCCTCTTAGGGTTTAGTTATAGTTTGATAGTATTTTATATAAAATTTAAATAATGAAAAATATTTATTCCTTGTTAAATTTTATATTCTAAAAATTAAAAAATATTAAATGTAGGGATAACAATTTTTATTCCTTGTTAAAATTTTTATTTTATTTCAATATTAAATCTAGGAATAACAATTTGATCGGACCCATTGACTTCTTTATTAAATCAATTCTGGTGCAGTGGGTTTATGATTGATACAATTAATTTAGCAGAATCACAGGTACAATAAGAACGAAACTGACTTATTTTTTTCTCGAATTCACTACACTCGAAATAAGGTTAATCACATATTTTGATAAATAATAATTCTAGATATACACATATTTTATTTAACCTAATTATTTATTTATTTGTCAAATAAAAAACTATTTCATTGCCAAATAAAATAAAAAATAGCTTCTATTTGATATTAAATAGTCTTTTATTTGACATAAAATTAAATAATTCAATTAGTCTTTTATTTAATATACTTATTTGATATATATATATATATATATATATATATATATCAATCCCCTATAGGTGAGAACAGTAAGGCTGTCTGTGGACGACACGTGTCCATTACATTAGTTAAGGTTTTTTATCATTTTTTACAGCATGGTGTTTATAGAGAGAGCCCTTACAAACTGTGCCTACTTGAATGGATAAATAGTACATGATTCATCACAGTGCATCTCTCTTCACAAACTAACTACAGTGCCTATTCTACATCATCACCTTATAAGAAACACTCTATTCACAACATCATAGAGAACAATCCTGTTGTCAACGAGAACACCCTGTATCCCATGGAGATGCGTGGCAACACTTTTGATGAAGTGCATCCATCGAAATTTGAGTTAGTTTTATTTATCCATTGTGCGAAGTTGGGATTCTCCAGCGAAGCAGAACCTGAACGAGACTCAAACCATTGAAATAGTCGCTGAAGACTCGAAGGTTTGTATCAAAAGAAAAAGAGAGTGGTTAACCTTTACATACGTCTTGGTTGTTTATTTTTGTCTCTTCTGGCTTGATAGTGGTGTTATATCTGAGTTGCAGGGGCAGAGGATCCATATCCAAGTCCCAAAGGGTTTGGCGAAAAGATGGAGGCCTCATTTGAAGGACTTCCAGATGTACCGGATCACGAATGTCGTTGTGGTGGATCCCAGGATGAGGAAAAATATCAAGACTATTCCATGTAAATGGTATCTTGCCTTCTCCCACAGAACCAATGTCCAGCACGTCGAGAATCTAGTTTTCCCTATTAATCCCTTCCGTTTTAAAACTCACACACAATTGCTCGATGAAAATGAAGTTCTGCCAAGCCACACATTTGGTGAGTAAAATTTTTTTTATCAATATAAACATTAATGCGCTACAACAAACCACACCTTACCTAAACTTTTTGCGGATATGTGTGTGTGCAGACTTTATTGGGGAGGTTGTTGGCAAAGAAAATCCTCGGGATGTAGTTACGAGCACTGGAAGAGAAACAAAACGCATGGTCATTGTCTTGCAAGATATTGAGTATGTTGTGAATAAGGTCACTTTCAATGACTAAAATGTTTTGTGAACTCATATCTTAGTTTGTTCAACCATCGTGTACTGTTAAACTGCAGGAATCAAAGGATGAATTGTATCATATTTGGTAGTTTGGTTGATGACATAGCTCCGCATCTTCAGAGTGATGCCCATGAGCCACTCATACTGATCCTACAGTATTTTAAGGTCTCTCGATGGAATGGTATGTCATTAATCTGCACTAAATTTGTTTTCTCAAATGAAAAATCTATTATGGGTGAAACATATATAAACATTCCATGCCCTTTATAGGAAAAAAACATCCCTGCAGAGGAACTTCGATCTGTCAAAGATTCACATTAACCTCGCTTTTAAGGCTGTGAATGATTTCAAAGAAAAGTTGCTTGTGGCTGGGCCAACAATGTCCGGTAGGATCAGCCAGGTTACTGCAGAGGGTGGCAAGAACGGAGTAGAGGAGCTCACCAGCGGAAAGGCTTCGGTTATAACCATAGAGAATCTTCACATGACCAAGGTTGTTGGTCTAATTTATATATAATTCTCCATATGTAATATACAAGCATTTACTTTTGTGTCTCTTTTGTCAAGGCTACTTCTATATAACTTTGGAAAACAGGAATGCGAGACATGGATCTCCTGCAACATAGTTGCTCTCAATGTGGGAAGCAAAGACTGGTTCTACACCACGTGTGCTGGAATAGAATGTGCAAAGAAGGTTTCCTGGTCAGGGGTGGGTGATTACAAGTGCCCCTTTTGTAAAAAGAATACCAGACAACCCACAACAAGGTGAAAAATAAATATGTATTGAGGCGTATGAACAAATGTAACTTATGTAAGACAGGAATCCTGAGTACTTCTTTTCTGAAACTGTGCATAGGTTCAAGGTTGAGGTGATGGCACAGGATTCAACTGGGTGTATCACTCTGTTGTTGTGGGAAAGGGAGGTAAAGATGTTGTATGGCAAGTCATCGGATAAGATGAAGGGGGAACTGGTAAGAGTTGCCATGTCCTGCTTCATTGTTTTACGGTGCGTATGATATGGTAGTATGGGTCAATAACCATATTATCTCAACTATTGATTCATTCAGGTTGAAGGTGAGGATGATTACCCCCCTCACTGAACAAGATGCTAGACAGACCTCTGCTGGTAAAGATCCATGTGCGGAATTCCAATATTGCCGAATCGGACCCTGTTTACCCTGTCATAAAGATCGTTGATGATAAGGAGGTTGTTAAGAAATTCAACCCTATTACGGTCAACATGGATGAAAGACCTGATGAAGTAAGTGCTTAATTATAGAACCAAATAAGTTATCTACACTTGCATCTTCAAATATGGTTTGATTGTTTTTTTTTACACTGCAATTAATTTGGCTACTTTTACATGATTCATTGAGTGCTTAATTATAAAATGGAAAAATTTAGTATGCATTGAATAATCAAATATGTTTTAATTGGTTATTATCCGCTGCAATGTGTACACATAAGATGTATTGCATCTGATGTTTGTTATAATTAACTAATCAATCAATGTTCATTGAAAGTTTCTTTAGTGTTATTTGTCTTTAAAACTGGAAGTATGAAAATTTAATACCGAATTGTTCAGAATTTTAATCCCTACCTCCAAACGCATTCATGATTGTGGGAAGGGATACTGGGTACTGGATAATTATAAAATGTATTTGCATTAATTTTTATTTAGGTGATAATCAATGAGAAGGTTCTTTCATTTTTAAAAAAATAACACATCATATGATTTGAGTTTCAGGGACAAACAAGTAACCTATCATCTGAAATCCAGGGAGATGTGGTTAACTTTATTTCTGATAGTCTTCCTCTATATGGATTGGTACGTCGTTGGTAACCGCGGTCTCTCATTGAATTAACTAAACCTGTTGTATTAGATATACATGACTACCTCAACTTATATCGGGGTTCTATTGAATGCATGATCATTTGGATGAATCTATATCTGTTAGTCACGTAGCAAGAATACTCAAGAGGGGGGGTGAATTGAGTATGTTAACAATAATGATAATTTTTCGCGGAAGCTTAAAATACTTTGAATTTAAATGACTCAAAAGCTTGTACTAGTATTTTTCCAAGGGCTTAAGTCAATTCTTAAGTACTTACAAGGATCTTGTACTTTCCAAAACTCTTGTTTTAAGAATAAATGACAAGAATATAAGAGTTTAAAGATAGAAATACGATACATCAAATTTAGAGTGGTTCGGCTCAATTCTCGCCTACGTCCACTTTCTTTCTTGATCGCAATCAAGAAGTTCCACTATCAACAAGCTTGA
>JASCZI010242946.1:0-16936 GCA_036250425.1 Stylosanthes scabra | reverse complement strand
GTTTAGACTAGTTAAAAATTTAAGAGGTTAAATGGTTAAATTGGTAATTTTGTGTAATTTTTGGGCTTGATGGTGCAGCCCTGCCAAGCTGGAACCAGCAAGAGTTTCTTAGTGTTTAATGGTGTTAAAGGCCTAAAAGACTTGAGAAAATAAGATAGAAATTGACTAGTTAATAAATTAGTAACTTAAGTTTTAGTAAGTTTTGGTAACAAGAAAGTAACAATTTTGGGACCTAGACTTGAGGTTCCAGTTCTGCCGTTTTCAGCAGCAAAAGAAGCATGATTAATTAGCATGTTAAAGTCTAAAAAGATTGGAGTAAAAGAGTTAAGATTTATTAGTTAGTAACTTGATAACTTTTGGTAAGTTTTGGTAACAAAAGAATGGTAAAAAGATGGTTAAATAAATTTAATTTAACAATACGGTAAAACTAGTAATAAAATGGTAAAAATATAATTTTAATATGGTAATAAAGATTTTAGATAGGTAAAAGAAATTAAAAATGAAATTTAGAAGCTTTTGGGCTAAAAACCGAATTACTAGTAACTTAGGGGTCAAGTCGTAATTAAGGAAAAGTTTGGGGCAAAACTGTAAATATATCTAAATTATGGAGTAAATTAGATATATTATATACTTTAGGGTTAAAAAGAAATTATTAACTTATTAGGGGTCAAGGTGTAATTTTAGAAAGTTAGTTTGACGGAGAAAGAAAAACTAGTAACCTAGAAAATTATAGAGTGTATAATTTAGTAAAAAGGAATAATAATTATAAAGTTATTTCCTTAAAAAAATGATAATAATAATAATTCCAAGAATTAATTTTATTAAATGTTGTGGCACTCTAAGAATAGTAATGGATGGTGAAACCGATCAGAGGTTCACGAAAAACAGAGTGATCGTAAATAAAAAGTTAATATCAGAGAATAATGTAATATCATGAGAATTTGATGAGAATATGGTATACATATGTGAATGATGAAATGAAATGTTATATGAATGATGGGTTGGGCCGGTTGAACCGGTTTATGGTTAATCTTGACGGGGTCGCTCCCCGAGATGGTTTAAGAGAAGTTTCCCCTGTGTCGTAGAGCTTGACATCAAAGATACATATGAGATAGGCCTCTATTATGACTATGGTGCTATATGCACAGAGAGACGCACAGTGGTGAAACCTATCCGGTCAATAGGGCATCGGATAACGTCGGGTTGCGGGTAACAACCGACGCATGAGCTCATGGCCTGCACTAGGATCAGGCATGCATCATACTTGTTTGCCGCATTTCTGTGTGTGTGTTTGTTGGTGAATATGATTTGCTTGTCTGTGTCATACTTGCCTGTTGTTTGTGTTCTGTTTGCCAGCGATTGCTATTTCCTATGTGAATTCCATTTTAAGATAGTACAATGAGCTTCCGCAACCGATATGAGTTTAGCAAAATAATGTTATCATATATAATTACGATAAATGAAACTGATATAATTTAATATTCTGCATATTCCCCTTTCCCTTACTGAGAACGCTAGGTTCTCACCCCTTATCCTTATTTTGGCTTCAGCTATGGACCATCGATCTAAGAAGGAGTAGTTCGACATCTCACAAGATTACCCAATGACCACGACAGGTTATTCCGCATGTGTATCCTAGAGTAGTCCTCACTTATGTGTATAGCTACACAGAGGAATAGGTTTGTTAAAAGTTACTTAGGCATGGTCCCTACACTATTACTATTACTACTGTATATTTATCGATGATGTAACCTCATTTGTATATGTTGAAATTTAATAATGAATATGAAGTGTTATTGTGAATGATATTTCCATGGCTAAATTTAATTTCTCAATTATGCTTTTGTAACCGTGATGATCATTTAAAATCACACTTCAGTGAGGAACGTACAAACAAACTTATATGTATTAAATAATATCTGCGTAAGTAGGAGAGTCAATAGGGCCGACCGAAGAGTAGCTATCCAACTTAGGGCACCAGTCGACATGCCAGAAGTTTTGTCATTACAGTTGCCAACCCGATCTGCAGCGGGTAGGGTTGGGGGCGGAGCGGGTTGACCTGCGGATCGGGTAGGGTGCGGGTTGAGGCTCAACCCTATCCGACTAACCCGCACTATATCTATATATGTTATATTATATAAAAAAATATGTTAGAAATTAAGATATTCAATTGAAAACTTAACAAATTTATTTATACAAAAGTCAATTTTGTTTAATAATTTATAAATATTGTATTTTTCTAAGACCCGCGGGTAGGGTTGGACACTTGCAGGTTGAGTGCGGATAAGGTTAGGGTTGGCATATTTTAAACCCGCGGGTAAGGTTAGGGTTGAGTCTAAACCCTACCCTACCCTACCCATTGCCACCCCTACTCTTGAAACAAATTGGTTTAGTTAGACCAAGTATTGGTTTAATCGGACTTGGGTCGAGTTAGACCGGTTGGTTCATCTAAGTCATGTAGTCCGTTGGATTCCGGCTACCAAATGAGATTCCGGCTAACGGTTCTGGGAACCGGTTTGAGATGTGATATTGTGAATATGGTTTGAGAGGTTGTTCCACTGTGGGCTTTTGAATGATCATCTGCTTCTCACTATCGATGCGGTCGCTTTCTCTCTATAAAATGGTGACGGGATCCTCATCGCCGTTTATCGTCAACAAGTAAGGCTGGGCTTTACACAACAACGTACCTGGGGTATGGAGCGTACTCAAAAGGGTAGTACGGGCCGCTTTGGTGAATTCCATGACATTCGGCAGTTGACAAACCATACTTGGAATTTATTCCGAGTAGTCATCGGGTGCGAAATAACATCGTGTCCTTAAAATAACAAAAAAATACCTCTTCAGACACAATTGACACTCCAAAATAACATCATGTGTCCGCGTGTCCAACTTTATTCTTAACTTATATTCTTAAAATCAGTTTAAAAAATAGCATATATTACTATTTCTTAAAACTAAAAATTATTTTAAATATTTTATATAATTAAAACAGACATTAAAAATATTTAAAAGTAATAATTTAAATATTAATATAAATAAAATATCAAGATATTATTATAATTTTGTTAAAAATACATTATATTTTTTATATATGTCGTGTCCCCGTGTCACATAAGAAATTGAAATTGTTGTGTCGTCGTGTCGCGTGTCGTGTCGTGTCGTGTTCCGTGTCTGTGTCCGTGTCCATGCATCATAGCTCATAATTCATCCGATAATGGGAAGTCTTCTACCCGAGGATCTCATCCTTCTAACCGGTCGAGTCCAACGCCGCATTATTCACCGAGGAGGTCATCATCAACCCATCAAGTAGTTTCACCTTCTCCTGCTATCATTAGTAGTTCCCTTCGTCGTAGAGTGGCCGGTAAGGAGTTGAGACCGCCTAAGAGTTGGAAACTCATCCCGCCATCCGAAGGTTGGATGTACGAGGGAGATGAAGAAGAGAAAGAAATTGGAGGGATGGAACCCTCTATAGAGAAGGAAGAAGCTAGTGAGAAGGAAGAAGAGGAAGAAGATTCGGAAGAAGAAGAAGACCCTGAGGAGGAATCCCCTGCTACTCCTCTGCTTATGGATGTGGATGCCGACGAGGACTACCTACAGTACTTGGAGGAGCTTCAGCATTATCCCGGGTACTCTCCCATCCATAGTGGTCACACTTCAGTGCAGAACTCGTCTGGGGATTCATTAGATCGACATTCTAACAGACATGGCACTCCGAGCTATGATCTTTTCGGAGTTTGGCCACCGCCATCATCGGGTCCGAGCCTTTAGAGTGCCTCATCTTGTTAGTACATTAGAGGCTTAAGTTGTCGTTGTCGCTTTTCTTTTGTTTTAGTCCCGCATCCTAGTATAGGAGACCACTGTATGGTCAGGCCGGGAGTTTAAGTTGTAAAGGTCTTAGTTTCTTTTGGGTCTGTAATAACGCTACTATATATATTATCTTGGGATTTCTTCGCTTATCCCGGAGATCATTTTTTTTTATTTTCTTGTTATTTTATGTTTGATGCGATAACATTTTATTCCGACAGGCTTATATGTAAATATTATAGTCTAGAGTTAGTTTTCTTAGGTTAGGAAATGTGGCATTCCGACGTAGGTAGTGTCGCATACTGAAAATCGGGATGTTACAATTTAGTCATTGTCTTGCTTGCTTATGAATTCTTGAGTTTAAATTCCTTGCATACTTTACATTGTCATAATTATAATTCTTAGTTGACTCTTAAAAACCCCCACAATTTCCTAGCTAGATTTAGTTCTTTTGTATTGATCATAAGTCCTAGGGAGAAAGACCTGAGACGAAATACTCTCGATTTTTACTGTTTTCTATTGTACTATCTTTTCTAAACTTGTTCGCTCCTTGATAACCGGTTGAGCTATATTTACAATATTATAATGGTTTGATTCCAAAAGGAATTTTTCAACCGTTCTTAGGGAGTGCATCAGCGACCCACTGAAGTCAATGGTTGGGTCCAAGTTTGACTGGATTTAGCTATTTAGTTCGGGTTTGGCCCATTTTTCACCCGCCAATGATAAAAAACAATATAATGCTTCACCCGGATAGGTTATGGTCCAGTTCACCGGTTTTCTAGTTGAATCGGCCGGTATGGTCCGATCCGAGTTGATAACTATGCTATAAATGACATGGATCGTTGAACCCATGGATAAAAAAATGAATCATCAATGGGCTATTAAATCCAAATGCCTCCCCACAAGCAACATTTGAAATGGAGACGAGTCCTAAAACTAGAAGCTACACAGGTAAAAATGTTGATCCATCCTTTAGCTTATCACGGTGTACACATGACCTAAAAATTCCACCCGTATGTTTACAACATCTTGAATATTACATTAAGATTATTTAATTTCACTGTTTTTATTCTCTTCTTTCACTGTACTAGACAATGGGTTTTTGGTTGCAGTGCACGTCCATGACTTTCAGGCCACCAGAGGATATGATTCTAACGTCATCCTTAACATCTCTAAAGAAATTCCTTGGAAACCAAACTACACCAAATCTCCCCTAGTTAACACAAATGGCTTCATATGAACACTATAAATTGACATTCATCATTGAACTCGGAGACATACAATTCAATCATAAATATGTTGTTCAACTCGAATGCTTCCGTACAAGCAACATTTAAAATGGAGACGAGCCCAAAGACTAGCAACTACATAGTTAAGAATGTATCTACATCCTTAATTTTATTGCGGCGTACAGATGGTACAAAAATTCCACCATTACCTTTACAATATGAATATTAGATTCACATAATTTATTTTCCCTATTTTATTCTATTCTCTCACTATACGAGACAATGAGTTTGTCCTTGCAGTGTAGGTCCATGACTTTTAGGACATTAGAGGATACGATTCTAATAACAGATGAACTTGCAATATAAATACGCATGATCTACTTTAATGTTTAGAATGTCTTTCTTTGAATTTTTATTTGAAAAGAAATAACAATTACTATGAGAGTCCAAAGAATAACAACGTAAATGAAGAGGTGGTGAATTCACTGTCAAACAATAAGCAGTATCAATAGAGTTAAACTTTTTTTTACCTATATTATTGATAGAATGAAAACATCCTTAATATCTCATTGAACCCACAAATATAGAATTCAATCATCAAGAGGCTATTCAACTCGAATGTCTCTGATCCCCACAAGCAATATTTGAAATGGATATGAGTCCTAACACCAGAAACTACATAAGTAAAAATGGAGCTTCATACTTTAGCTTATCGTGTCATACACATGGCTAAAAAATTCCACTAGTATAGTTACAATAACATGAATATTAAATTAACATAATTTTATTTGCACTGTCTTTATTTTTTCCTCTCTATGCACGAGACAATGGCTTTGTGTTTGCTGTGCATGTCTGGAACTTTCAGGGGAAATTTTGTTTAAATAAATAAAAAAAAGACGATATTTATCAAAATCTGTCGTTTTAGAAATATTTACCCATTTCCATTTTATTACCAGTACCGGCCTAAGGCACTACTGGACACAAACAATACCGGCCTAAGGCTGGTTAGGCCGGAACTGGACTAAAAATAAATGTCAATGCCATTAATGTCAGTGTCATTTGATGTTACGTCTTTGCTCAGTCAAGTTACCATTCTCACTTTCTCCAACACCATTGACTACTCAATCCTTCAATCCCACCACTATCGGGAATGGATCCTCTTCAGTGGAATAAAAACTGGACACAATACAATGTTAAATCCTTACCATTAACATTAGTTTAATTGAATGAACGGTTCAATATTTCCAAAAGAAATGAAAAATTTAAACTCCACCCATGTGTCATATCTCTTTCTTCCATTCGTCTTCCTTTTTCATCTCTTCCTTACGATGATAAATGTAAAACCCTGTTCCTCTGTATCTCTGATTTCGATAGAAACGTTAAACTTTCTATGTTTTGGAAATTATTTTGAGTGATTATGATGATTAAGGGGATGTGATAACCCTTATTTAGTATGATATGTATTTGGATTTGTGAAATTCCCTATTTTGATAATCGTCTGTTTTTTACGACGGTTCGGTTGTTAGAGGTGGTCTAACCTGCTTATCGGTATTTAGACGAAAACGGAAGAACTCGAGATGAGTATCTCTGTAAGGGAATGTTATATTTCCCTAATTCACCTTAGAATATTAAGTTTTGACTAGTTTGACTTGTTTGGAAGAATTTCGTTCGTTTTTAGTAACGCGTGTTTTCGCTGCGAAACTGACCATTCGTAGATTCGATAAAAACTACGAACACGACGGTTGGTATGAGATAAGAGAGATTCAGTAGGATAGTGTTAAAGCTTAGTCCCTCTACCAAGTTTTAAAATTTAAAACGACAAGATTACGCTAAAAATGCTAAACCGGTTATTTTACCGTTTTTCTTTTTGGTCATTATAATGTTTCTTACACATTTCCCACCAATCTTAATTCTTATTGGTTACACGGTTTATTTCCATGCTAAAACTATAATATAACCCTTTTCTTATACCATAATACAACCCTTATAATTATTTTATCCAATTTTGCTACACCAAAAAAATATATATATACCAAAATTAGCTTTTACCATACAAAATAAAAGTAGAGATTTTCGGGAATTATTTCTCTTCCCAATTGTTTACCTCACCCTCACCATATTATTTTATTCATTTAATATATACCCAAACTTAACCACATGTCCATTTTATCTCATTCATAAAAACACAAGACCAAAACTAAACAAAAACTCTCTTACTTTCTTCTTTAAACAACCATAGCACTCTCTCTCCCACTCAACCCCATTTTAATTCTTCACATCACATCATTCATCTCATAACACCAAAACACACCCTCTCTCTTTCAAAAACACATGAACCCAAGAACACATGAATCCTAAACACCACCGAACACACCATCACCATTCTCTTAACATCCTCTTCATCATTATCACCTCCATTTCATCATCAACAACACTCTTTTCCTATTTTCTCCTCAACACCGAAGCATCATCATCATCAACTTCCTTTTTGTTTCATCATCATCTCCAAGCTTACTCACCAACTTCAAGCTCACTCCTTCATCAACATAGCCGAGTTCTTCATCACCATTTTGTTCTCTTTTCTTGTTTTGATCTTCACTTATTCTTAAGATCAAACACTTATTTTGTTTTCTTTTTGGTTTTTCTAGCTTTTTCTTTGAGAAACTTCAAGAGATCATCTTTGATCCTCTTCAAAAACCAAGCTTTATGAGGTAAAAATCTTCCCCTCCTATATTCCTTATTTCGGCCGAAGTGATCTTGCTCATGCATGGTACTAATCTTTGTTTTATTCTTATAAATTTTGTTTAGTTATTAACCTTGAGAACCCTAGCCAAACCATGGTGATATAAGGAGGTTTTGGTGTTCTTGTCATCTTTCAAGTGATCAACAAGAGGTAAGGGGGTTAGGATTTACTAAAAGTAAAAAGGTCTCATGAATTTGGTTGATGAATAAACAAGTAAATGATGCAAAGTTGGTAAGAATGGTGAAAAATGAAATTATATTAAGTAAAGGGGGATTCTTTGAGTTTGCATGTGATGTTTAATGGTTGTTCTATGATGATGAGTGCTGGAATATTTATCATGTATGATAAAATGCTTGAATGATGAATTTTGTTGTTGTATTGTTATTTTTGGTCGAACCGACTTCAATATATATTCTAATATTTTTCTTTGATGATCAATTTGAAATGTTGGGTCGCTAAAATTATGAATGGCCGAAGAGGTTAACTAGATTTGGGAGAGAGATTAAGTTTAAAGTGTTTTATAAAAAGCTTGCATGTTACTAATGTATTTTGATACTTGAAGATTAGTAAAAATCAAAGGATTTAACACTTAAGGGAAAAATGGTCATTTTAAAAATTTTATAAGAGTTTCAGATTTTAAAGGTCTTAACTTATTGTATACAAAGGGTATTATAACTTACAATTGAAGAATTAAGTTTTTAAGGGGTTAAAAATGGATTTTCTTATCTTATAAGCAAAAAGGGTAAAATAGTCTTTTGATATTACTATTTTCGAAAACTGTTTTAAGATGGTAATATGAGTGTATTAGGATTATAAATCTGTTATGCTTGGTAAAAATAATGAAGAATGAAATTATTTTAATTTAATACTTAAAAATGGGCGTTTTTGGAAGAGTCCCTATATGAAAAAGGGCAGAATGATCATTTATAAAATGACCCTTTCAAAACTGTTTTTAATATGGCTAGATATGTGTATCAGGGTTAAAAAAACTGGTTTGGGTAAAAAATGCTTTGAAATGAATTAGATATGCGTATTTTCGTATAAGAGGGTAATTTCGAAAATGTAAGGTTAAGAGAAAGGAAAAAACCGTCATTTAGAAAGTGTTATTTATTTCAAAATATTTTTACTAGAAGTAGATACATGTGTTAGGGTTAAAATGAAACTGGTTTGGGTTAAAAATATTTTGAAATGAAAAAGATATGCGTGTTTTGGTGAAATAGGGTATTTTAGGCTTCAAAGTAACCTTATTAAGGGTAAAAGTGTATTTCAAATTATATGTTTCAAAAATCTGTTTGTATAATTATAATATTTGTGTATTAGAAACATAATGAAACTGAAGTGGGCCTTTCATCTTTTAAAAGAATTATTTCATATATATATATATATATATAAAACTAATGTTCAGGGCAACTTTATAAATAAGTAAAATAAGAAAAAGGGGTCATATAAGTAATTTCTATGTTTACTAAATCATATAATTACTAAGGTAATCAATATAAAACATATTTCATGATTTTCTAAGAGTCTTATGTGGTTAATGGACCTTTTCGCATAAATATGAAAGTTAAGAAAGTATGACTCCCAAATCTAGGTTAGACCTAAGTAAGATGGTCAAACTGGTTCGGTCCGATTAGCCGGTATGGGATGGTGTAGTCAGACCGGGTTCATTTCTTTGGAACGGGTTTGGTATAAGACTGGACGTGTTCCCTTGTAATGAATTGGATTAGTTAGAGTGAGTGTTGGTTCCCTCGGACTCGGCTCTGATTGGATTGGTTGGTTGACTAAAGTTATGAGTGGTCCGGTGTACTCCGGCCATCATTTAATTTTCTTTTTTCGGCCAACGGTTTTGAGAAACGGATGAGATATTGATGTTTTGGTAAAGATGTGAAGTGGCCTAGAACAAAGGGGTAGCTCCCCTATACGCGATCATCCGTGACTTACGAGCAATGTGACTTTTTCACGATAGCTCCGGAGACGGATGCTAAGGTGACGAGATCCTCACCAACTCTTCAAGATCCGCGAGGGAAGAGCGGAAAGTACCCAAAAGGGCGGTATGGGTCGCTTCGGGGTTGCCACAAAATTCGCTCGTAAGGAACCATGCTTGGACCTCTTCCGAGTAGTCGTCGGGTGCGGAAAGACAATCGACGCGTGAGCTCACGTTCTGCGTTAGGAAATTCAGGCATGCATCATGAATTGTTTGTGTTTGTTTATTCTCTATTAGGTCGTTTGATTGTTTGCTTTTCTTTCTTTCTTTCTTTGTATATTTTCTTTTCTTTTATCTGTAAAATTGTCGAATTCCAAGTGCTGAGATATGAACTGTTGCCCCCTACTTGACATAACCCCTAGGATAGAGTAGTTGACCCTTAGGTGTCGATTAAGGACATTAGGTTCTCACCCCCATTTTGTTTCTTTGACCCACACGCAAATGGGAAGCGGAGTTGGAACCTATCAGAATACACAGTTGAAGGACTACGAGAATGAGGACTTTGCACTTTGACGACGAGCTAGGAACCACCAAGATACGATGCGACCATCCGTAGTAGTTCTTTGCTGAGGCGTCATATGTAGAGAAGGTCGTGGGTTCACTTAGAGATTTGGAAGTCTCATAATAATGGATTAGCACCCTCTTCAACGATTGAGACCCACACCCGAAGGGCATTTTGAGGAAGTTCGTCCAACTATTAGAAGTTAGATGTAAGAATTAGATGAAGAAGAGGAAAATGAGGAGGAAAAGAATGAAGAGAGGTAGTGAAGATGGCAAGGATTTTCTCTAAAGAAAATTGAGAGAAAAGGAGAAAGTTCGGAGAGCACTTCAAGAAGAGAGTCGGAAGAAAGTTTTAGGATCCGGAGTTTGGCCATCTCAGTTTGTCATAGTCATTAGAGTGCCTCGCGGTTGTTAGTAAATTAGAGGCTTAGAATCATTGTCTCTTCTTTTGTTTTGTCTAGTTACCGCGACCTATTATAGGAGACCTTTGTGTGGTCGAGCTGGCTTTTTATGTTAAGTGTTTCTGTATTTTGGAAATAGTGAGATGTAATAACAATAATACGTCATAATATATTTTGGATTAATGACGCTTTACCCTTTCCCTCCGTTCTTTTAATAGTAAAAAGAAATGTACAAGTTTATAGTGATGCATGTATGACTGTTACGTTTTATTTAGACAGGCTTATATGTAATTAATTAGTTAAAGAAGTAGTTGATTAGGTTAGAATAAATGTGATGTCCCGATCGCAGGTAGTGTTGCGACACGCTGAAAATCGGGATGTTACAATAAACCACTATTCTGAATAAATCTTGCTGAAATTTTTTGTCTTAATAATAATAAATTTGGTAATTTTATTTAACCTGTTATTTTTTGTGAGTACTTTGGTGCTTGGGTGAGTACTCTTCGCGCATAAATAATGATCAAAAAAGCAAAAATTAAATTAACAATGGCAGAAAGAGTAGTGAATGGTGTAGCACCCGCTTTTTCTATATGAACGCTTTATGACGATATCGACGAGTTTTGTGTGATTCAAAGGAAATTTTGTTTTGTTAGTAATGGTAATGTTGAGTTATTTCCCTAGTATTGCACCTAAGTCATAGTTAAAGCATTTTTGTTATTCTTGCGCTACGCTTTTTACAGCTACAGTTTAACCGTTAGTTTCGGTAACGGACGGACGTAATAATATTTCGAAATCATGAAATATTATAAGATGGATTAATTGTTGAGATTAGCCTTCCCCAAACTTTTTAAAAATTCGAATTTGACCCCTCTTTGGAGCCCTAGAACGCCGGTCATCACCATCATCACAACCACCTCCACTATGCTTCCCAACCACCATATTTAATGCAACTTTTCCACCCATTGGCCACCAAAAACTGGCCACATCCCTCCCTAGGTGCTGTCAGCTTTGGCCCCAAGTAACCCTAATTTTTGGCTCATTTTTACGAAGCCCCTAACCCTAAACCACCCTCTCTATATATAATACTATCTTAAGCATTTTTGGTACACATTTCCCTCTCATTCTCTCATCTCTTCCGCGGCCACACCCTTCCCCCTCTTAGCATTATTTTTGAAAATTTTGCTAAGTCACTTCATTTGTTCTTAAGCTCTTAAGGTAAGAACTAAGTTGAGAAAGAGCTAGAGAAGCCCTTAAAGCTTCACCGCCGCCGTGACCGCCGCCGTGAAGCCCTCCGCCGTTGTGACTTTAGACCAGCCACCACCAACATTCTCTTGTCCCTTCTCTTGATCTTATTCATCTTTTATTCTAGAGTTATCTAAGGTAAGGTGCAATACCTAGGTGCATGTTCTTAAGAACTTTGTCATGAAATCTAAGATCTTAAGATCTTTATCTATGTCTTGTTCTAACCCTTCCTCTTTGTTGTTGCTCGAGTATAGCACCCTCCTCCCCAACAAACCAAGCTTGGATCCGTGGAGATTTTGTGGGACTTGGTGAATCCGAGGAGCAAGAAGGAGATCTTGCAAGATTAGCTTGAGCTTAGGAGGTCTACAAGAGGTAAGGGGTTAGGCTAGCTTATATTAACATGAAATGAACTAAAACACGTTGCATTTGAGAACCTAAACTAAAGAATGAGTAAAGTTAAAGCTTTGACTACTTGCATGTGTATTTTGATGACCTAAGTAAAAGCTTGCTATGTGCTTGTATGATTTGAGTGCATGAATAAAGAAAGAATGAAATTTATGCTTGAAATGTATGATGTTGGCTTCGGCCATGATGATGTTGTGATGATATGTTGTTATGAATTGCACTCTATGATGATGAATGATATACGTATGTAGTGCTTGCTTCGAAAGAGAAATGAAAGATGAGAAAACATGAGCTAAGACCACAACCGGAAATGGTTATCACACTTGGGTTAAAATAACGAAAAATGACCAAAACATAAAGAGATGGTTTCGGTTTTACTATGAGAAAAAGAAGGCCTTTGTTAATGAATATGTTTAAAAGGAAATGATTTGCAAAGAGGTTTGAACTAAAATAAGAAGCTAGAGTTTTGAAGTTTTATAAATAATGCTTTCTAAAACTTATCTTATGAAATATATGTAAGGGATTTTCAACAAGAAGATGGTTGTTGTACCGAAAGGTTAAAAGGATTTTAGTATGAACAAATGATGTTATGAAAATAGATTTAAGGCTTATAGCCTAAAACCATGTACTAAGATTTACTAAAGTTGTAGCTAATGTTTCAAGGTTATTTTTGAATAAAATGGTTTGTTTAAAAATGTTTTTCAAAGGAATCGGTTTAATGTAAAAGTTTCAAAGAGATTTTCAATGAAATGATTCCAAAATGGTTTTGTAAAGAGAATAAGTTTTTCATAAGATATAAGGTTTCTAAAAATCATAATATCAAGACACCAAGAAGATATATAAAACACTTAAAATAATGAAGTGGAAAGAGAAAAGCTATAAAAGACTCAAGAAAATCTAAAATAATAACAAAGATGAAGTCAATCACAAAAGGCATGAAAATGATGCACATAACACAAGCAAATGACATAATGAAGTTATTATAAAGGTTAAGAGATAATATACTAAAAGACACCAACAAAAACTCAAAATGTCATAAAATACTAGGATAATTAAGAGCTAATTTTGAAGGATATTGAATATCCATATAGATAAAACTTAAACACAAAGAGAAAAGCTATCAAAATATAAAGCTCATGTAAGTGAAAAGGATAACTTAAGCGGCCTAGCGGTTATCTAAAAGACATCAAAGACAAACTTATTATAACTCCTAAATGGACCCTAAGTGATGATAACCCGAGTTATAGATGAGGTTATGATAACCTGAGCTAATAGAGAAAACTACTAAAAGGACCCTAAGTGATGATAACCTGAGTTATAGATGAATGATTGTTGGTCGGCTCGGGTTCCGTGGTTGAACCGGTCTCCGGTCGAGTGAACCGGTCATGAGCAAAGCAAAGAGCATTCGAGCAAGGACGTGGGTTGTGTCCTGCTTGCGTGCCCGTGAGGCCTATGAAAGGAGTCGCTCCCCGATTTTGTATGGAATGTCGTTTCTTCTCTGTAGCGAAAGGACGTCAAACGAGTATTACGCCTGACAAGGATGGTGGATCATCCCACTTGACTAATGCGCCTTAACGCTGGGGATGGTGGTGTCGTCCCACCAACGTTAAGAAGGCATGGAATAAGGTGGTACTGCCACGAAGTGCATCGCTGATTAAAGAACCATATTTGGACTTGTTCCGAGTAACGTCAGGTGTGGCTAGTAAACCGATGCATGAGCTCATGGCGTGCATTAGGAGAGGCATGCATCATAGCTTTGTTGGCGCATTGTTTGCATGACCGCTTGGTGTCGTTATCGTTTGCACGACTACTTGGTGCCATTACTATTTGTGTGTGTTTGATTGTTTACTTGTTCGTTTGTGTGTACTTGTACACTTGTTCCTTGTTCTATGTGGTTATGAAATGAAATGAGTATGATTTGAGATAATGAGGTCTTTATGGAAATGATAAGCTAGTATGATGAAATGAGATAATCTTATCGGAATGAGGTTTTGGAAATGATTAAGAACCTAGGAGAGCTTACTTGACTGACGATATGTGATTCCCACGTGACGTAAGCCCTTAGGTGATAGCCGTTACCTTTTTGTACTCCGAGCTGGGAACAATAGGTTCTCATCCCTTCTTTCTTACCCTCCGCGCAGGTGAACCTTTTCCTCATGTTACCTGTTAGCTACGGAGCCGACTTATGACGGCCTCCTCGTTCTTCCCCATCCACTAGCTTGATGTCTTCTATGGAATCTACAGCTACGTCGCAACGAACTCCGATGTTGGAGTTTCCTATGACGATACCCCTGGCTCAACCACGTCATAGACCACCTAGGAAGAGAAGACGGACCCTTACGGAAGGATTTACTATTCAGGATACGTGCCTCAGAACTCAGCAATACTACCAAGAACGGTGTATACCTAGACCAACTGTAGAGTCCCAACGTGATGGAGAGAGCTATGCTAGTAACTTTGGATCTTTGTATGATGATTCCTCGTCAGAGTCTAGTGTTTCTATTGGCCTGGTCACGGGACTAAATACTTAGACGTCAATTCTCAGACGATCCTGTCCGCAGCTCACCCTTCACCAGTGACCGACAGTGGGGATTCCACTTCAACCTCGTCAGATAGTTCCTTGTGGGATATGGATATTATAGGGCGCATAGTAGAACAGAATAGACAATTCCGAGCTCGTAGAGACTAGGAAGTTTTGGTTCTTATTTTTGTAGTAGCCCGAGACCTAGTTTAGGCAACCCTTGCTGGGGTTAGGCCGGGATATCCTAAGTCCATGTACTGTTGTAACTAATAACGATATTTTCCTTTGTATTTCATTTTCTGTTGTATATGCTCCATGTTAAAGCTTGTAAGTTATATAAATTAGAATGAGAAGTTTGTTGTTTCATCTATTTGACTACTTGTCTTTAATTTTATATGCTACGTGCCTCTATGCTTTAAGATGATACATTAAAAGTTGAAAGTTTCCGCATACGACGACGGTAAGTCCTCGACAGGCTTGTATGTAAATATATTAAAAACGTAAGTAGCTTGTCTAGGGCCGACCGAGCTAACAATCTGGCTGTAGGCATGATCATGACATGCGGGTCGTTACAAATGGGGTTGGTGAGAGTGAGAAGGGTAACTTGAAGAAGCAAAGACGTAACATTAACAATGGCTTTGACATTAATGGCAATGACATTCTTTTTTTAGTCCAGTACCGGCCTAAGGCCGGTATTGGAGTGTTTTCAATACTGCCTTAGGCCGTGAAAATTTAATAATCCAGTACCGCCTTAGGCCGATACTGGTAATAAAATAGAAATGGGTAAATATTTATAAAAGGACAAATTTTGGTAAATATCATCTTTTTTATTTATTTAAAATTTTTTTCCGACTTTCAGGACAACAGAGGATATGATTCTAACAACGGATGAACTTGCCATACATAACTATGCATGATACATTTTAATGTTTCGAACGTGTTTTATTGAATATATTATTTCAAAACAAAATAACAATCACCATGAGATCCCAAAGGTTGACATCAGAATTCAAGAAGAGGTGAATTCACTACCGATCAAAACGCATTACTAACATATTGAAACTATCTTTACCTCTATTGTTGATAAAATGACAACATCTATAACATCTTTAATGAAGATTCTCGAAAACGAAACTTCACCAAACATCCCCTGGTTAACACAAATGCATTTCCCTATGAACACTATAAATAAACATGGAGCGTTGAACCCGCAAATAAAGAATTCCCTAGCTGTTTTTTTCTTCGACCTTATCATTTCTTCAAGGGAAAAATACATTTGTACCTCCGACCTTTTATTTTTAATATAAATGTACCCCTGACCTTTGGTAAATACTGTAGTGCCCCTCACCATTCGGAAAACAGGACAACCATGCCCTTCCATTGCTGAGATTAGCCACTTGGCAACGGAGAGTGCCTATGTGGCTTAAACGGGTCCCGTTTGGTCAAAACGGTGTCCAGCGTAAATTATGCTTCAACACCCTCCTCGTCGGTACCTCCACTCCTCGCGCCGTTCTCTCCTTCAACGCCCTCCACTCTTTAAATATCACACACCGAATCATTCACAAAAGAATAAAATAAATTAAATTGCCAAGAATTGCTACTGCAGCCACAAAACAGAGTGTTAAGGAAGTTTTTTTCCTCTTGAATTTAGAATCTGACTCACCAAATAAGCAGAGCACAAAATTTCAGTTGATGAGATGCCTATCATAGGCACTGTTGAGACCTACTAGAATTTTGCTGAAGAAGCTAGCACACCATCATCGTTCAAAGGGATTCCCAACACAAGAAGGAAGTATAGAGAGGTAAAAATAAAGATAAGTCTGAAACTTTTGCAACAAAGTAGGAACTATGTTTTGGAACAAAAGTGTGTTCAAACTCAGCAATTGCTTCTGGGTTGTTCTTCACACCAATAGCAATTGGAGCAATGTTGTGTACCCAACTTGGGAAGTCTTGCCTTATTGATTTGAAGATTGTGTTCAAATCTGATCTCTCAAACCCTCCTCTAAACCCTTTTTCATTGAGGTACCTATAAACGGTAGCAGTTTTATTTTTGTTTTATCAATCTATAAATCATAGTTTATATATATATATATATATATATATATA
>JASCZI010242940.1:0-13378 GCA_036250425.1 Stylosanthes scabra | reverse complement strand
ACATCCGTAATGAACTTGGTATCTTAGATGTCTCTCTAATGTGATTGCATTCATATTTATTATTTTAATCTTTCATTATGACAAGTTTACTAACTTGAGCGTCGGAAGATTCAATTACAATACTCCAAGACCACAATGTCAGCTTTGTGGCAGAACTGGACATGTGGTGTGGAACTGTTATCACATATTTGATCTTCAATTTCAGCCAAATTCAGGAAATACAAGTTCACAACTCACCATCCCTTATGACAATTCACAACCACCACCTCCTTCCACAACATTACACCAACTAAGGGCCTATATTTCAACATTCTCAACTGTCAGTGAAGCTTCTTGGTTTCCAGATTCAGGAGCAAGCCATCATGTGACTTATGATTCGGGAAACTTACTCACTTCATCCTTTACAATTACTTATTCAGATCAACTGTATATAGGTAATGGATCATGTATTCCTATTCATGCTACTAAGCATTCAATTCTTTTTAACCCATCTACAAATATAGCTTATAAATTGAATGATTTATTGTATGTTCCTCTTATTACACAAAATTTATTGAGTTTCTCTAAATTTTCTGTTGGTAATCATGTGTATTTTGAATTTTGGCCTGAATCTTTCTTAATCCGTGATCAGGATACCAAAGATCTTCTCCTTCAAGGCAAAACTAAGAATGACATCTATGTTTTGATCATCTAAATTTGTGTGTAATTCTGCTACTATAAAAGATCTACTCCTGTTGCTTTACATTCACATGTTTTAGACACTGATGTAATAAAAACTTGTCAGTCTCCTATTGTCAATTTTGTTGTTACACAAAATAAGAGAAATGATGTACAACTTTGGCACAAAAGGCTTGGCCACTATGCTGTCAAGACTATTCTTGATGTTTTTCATAAGAATTTTGATTTTCATGCCTCAAAATCTCAATTTTAACATGTTTGTGAAATTTGCTCTGTCGCTAAAATGCATAAGTTGCACTTCTCTACTGCTGATTCTGTCTACACTACTCCACTTGAGCTTGTTTTTGTTGATCTTTGGGGTCCAGCCCCTGTCAACTCTAGAAATGGTTACAAATATCATATCTCTTTTTTTATGCATACTCCAAATTTACCTGTCTTTATCTTCTAACCAACAAATCTCAAACTTTTGCCATTTTCCAAATTTACAATTCTTTTTTGGAAAAACAAACTGGTTCTAAAATCAAGGCTCTACAATCTGATAAGGGTCTAGAATTCTTTTCAAAATAATTTACAGATTTTCTAACACAAGAAGGCATCCTACATAGACAATCATGTGCTTATACTCATCATCAACAAGGAAGTTTGGAAAGAAAACATTGCCACATTACTGAAATAGGGCTCTCTCTTCTTGCCATAGTCTCCTTACCAATGGAGTTTTGGGAGTTTGTAATAAAGAATTATCAATATGGTAACATTCTCAAGTACAAGGCAAGACTAGTAGGGAAAGGTTTCCACCAAACAGAAGGTGTAGACTATGACCAAATCTATAGCCCTGTTGTCAGACCAAGCACTGTAAAATTGATATTTTTTATAGCTGTTTCTTTGGGTTGGCCATTGACACAATTTGATTTTGATAATGGCTTTCTCAAGGGCCAACTAGAAGAAAAGTTTTCATGCTTCAACCTGAAGGCTATTCTGTTTCTAATGACTCTTTGGTTTGCAGCTTAAATAAAGCCATTTATGGCTTAAAACAAGCTCCAAGAGAATGGTTTGAAAGATACTCGGTCAGATACTTCTTTAATTGTGAAAAGTAGGGGTGAGCAAAATCGAACCGGACCAAACAAAACCGATGAGCCGAACGAAAAAACGATAACCGAAAAAACCAAAAATCGAAAATTTTATTTCTTGCTGTTTTTTACTGGTTCGGTTTTTGGTTCTGGTTCCCAAAGCTTGAACCGAACCGAACCTTTGAGGGTGAAGCTTAGATGATAAAATTCCAGTTCACACACGTCTCACTTCTTTCTCACTTTCAGCGCCGCTCACACACCTCTCCCATTGCCAACCCATCGCTCACACGCATCTCACACCATCCAGCCATGCCATCCGTCGCACCGCCACCCTGTCCCAGCGCCGTCCATCGCCTTGTCCCAGCAACGCCATCCGTCGCACCCATGTCAACGCCATCCATCGCACCCATACTAACGTCGTCCGTCACATTTTCGCACCGTGCCAGCGCCGTCCGTCGCAGTCATCGCCATCCGTCTGTGCCAGCAACCATCGCCAGCGCTATGGCAGTTTCGCACCCAGAAAGTCAGCAACGCCTTAGTCTGACCTGTGAAAAGGGAGGTTTTTTTTTTTTTACATTTTGTTTGTTTACTCATTATTAATAAGTTATTATTGTTAATTATATTACTTGTTTTGGATTGTTAATTGATAATCTGATTAAAAATAATTTGATATTATTTCTGCTTGTTAATTTGTTAATGATAAATTACTATTTTGATTATGAATCTATTATTTTGCTCTGTTAATTTGTTAATTATAAATATTAGTTTTGATGATTCTAATTTTTGTTTATTTTATGTTTTGTAGAAGTTGCACCCAAAAGTTCAAACACTGAGGATGATTTTGGTGTTGATTTTTATTTCTTTTGTTCAATTTTTGTAGTTATGTTCAATACTTTTCTGAGTTATTATAGTTATTATGTTGTATTGTATGATTTTATTTTATTGATTCAGATTGATTTTGAGTTAATGTCTCAAGTCTCAACTTGTTGTATTGTTGAGTTGTTGATTGAATTGTTGTATGAGTTATGGTATTTTTTGTTGTCAGAATATTAGTGCTTTATGTGCCAGAGTTTGATGCCTCTTATGAGACATGGTTTTTTTTTTAAATTAAATTAAGAAAACCAAAAACACCGAGCCAAATCAAACCGATATATATTGGTTGTTTGGTTGTTTTTTTTTTTAAATCGAACCAAACAAAACCGAAGTAATTATGTATCATCGGCTCGGATGACTTTTCATCCAAAACCGAACCAAACCGCACCCGTGCTCACCCCTAATGAAAAGTACTTCTAACTATTTTATCTATCTTATTATCTATGTGGATGATATTATTGTTACTGGGAATTATATGGCTATTATCAACAAGTTGATTACTGAGCTTAATTGTATTTTTTCTCTTATAAAGATCTTGGATTATTTAGTTACTTTCTTGGTGTTGAAGGAAATTATCTCTGAAATGGTAATCTTCTTATTATTCAAAGCAAATATGCCTCAGAGTTACTAATAAAAGCAGGAATGGATGAGGCTAGTCCCATGCCAACTCCCATGGTATCCAGCATGAAATTGCATGCTCAAGATTCTGAATTTTATGACAATCCAAAGCTGTACAGATTCATAGTGGGTGGATTACAATATATCACACATACCAGACCTGATATATCTTTTGCAGTGAATCGAGTATCTCAATTCATGCATCAACCAACCATTCAACTCTGGAATGTGTTAAAAGGATACTCTGATATCTGAAAGGGACTCTCCATCATGGTTTATTATTCACCAAATCCGCTGACTTTAGGTTAATTGCTTTTTCTGATGCTGATTGGGGAGGAGATTTGGATGACAGGAAGGGAATCTCAGGTTACTGTGTCTACCTTGGCAACAATTTAATTTCATGGAAGAGCAACAAACAGACTAAGATAAGTAGAAGTAGCACTGAGGCTGAGTATCGAGCAGTTGCTGCTGGTCAATCAGAAACTCATGGCTTTGCAGCAGTTACTTGGTGAACTAAACATCCCTCAACTAGCTAGTACCTCACCATATATTGTGACAACCAAACCACATGCCTTCTTGCAGCCAATCCAATTTTACACAGTAGATGTAAACATCTTGAGTTGGGTCTTTATTTTATTCATGATCTAGTGAATGAAAAGAAACTCTTTGTTATTCATATTCCTTCAATAGATCAAATAGCTGATACTCTAGCCAAACCCTTATCCTTACCCTCCTTTATGAAATATAGGTACAAATTGAGGTTCTATGACAAAAAGGACACCTTAGTTTGAAGGGGGGGGGGGGTATTAGGTATATTATGATGTTATGAATTAGTTATTGTTTAAGTGATTTTGTTGGGATAGTTTTGGGTTTGTTAGTAAGGGCTTTCTTGTCATTTGTATGTTCATCTCTTGTATATATATCTATCTGTAATTGGCCTTGAGACTAATGAAGTATTATCCAGCTTATTTCATTTTTTTTTCTCTTACTAAAATTCTGCTATGCTCTCTTTTCTTTCCTTATTACTCTTTGCTTCTGATACTGCGCTCTGAGCTATTATTTTTTATCTTGGCTCTCAACATCCATTAGGAAGCTTTATGAATTCAGGTGGATTCAAGGATGTCCTGTTTACTAGGTTGGTAATAACCTGGTGATCTTTTTTACTAAGTGGAATCTTGAATTTAGGTGAATACAATAAAATTAGTGGTTGTAAGCGAGTTCAATTATAGTGAAAGTTCTATCATAGTGGTAATAGAGACTGAATATAGATCACAAGTGGTGGTAATTGAACCAGTATAATAGTTGACTACTTTACTTCAATGGAAGCAACTTTTCTTATTGGAAAGAAATAATGGGAATCTTTGTGCACGCAGTCCATTAACTACAATATATGGAAGATTATTTGAAATGGTCCTGATATCTCAACAAAACAAAATGCTAAAGGTAAAGTTGTCCCTAAAGAAGAGTCAGAATGGAATGATGAACACAAGAAGAAAATGAAGCTGAATGCCAAAGTATCAACATGATGCATTGTGCCATCAGTTTTGAAGAGTTCAGAAAGGTGTCGAGATGCAAAACGGAAAAAGAAATCTAGGATAAGCTCAATCTTACTCATGAAGGTATGAAGCATGTTCGAGAGACAAGAATAGACATGCTGATGAAAAGAGCATGAAATGTTTTCCATGAAAGGTTGAGAAGATAATAATGATATGTTCAAAAGGTTCTCTATCATCATCAACAATCTAGATGCATAAAGAAGGAGTACTTAGAATAAGAATGAGTGAGGAAGATTTTGAGGAGTTTCATTAAAGAATGGGAAACTAAAAGCACAACCATATTCGAAAGAAATGATCTCATCAAGATCACATATGATGAACTCAGAGGAAAACTCCTAGTGTATGAGACTACACATATTAGGAATGATGATAAGAAGAAAAGAGTAGCTCTTAATAAAAAATTTCTACAAGAGAGAAGAATCTGAAGACATCCTGTCAGATGATGTGTTTGTGTTCTTTGCAAGAAGACATAGAATCTCATGTAACAAAAGTAGAAGCAAAGGAAAATCGTCGTCCAAGGATTTCAACAAGGTCACTTACTGTGGAAAGCCAGGACATTATAAATATGAATATTCTCAAAGAAGAAGGAATATAAACAAAAGAAAGAGAAAAAAGATGGTGTTAATGGTTTCTTGGAAAGATTTAGTAAATGACACTAAAGATGATCAAGATGACTCGAATCATGAAGCTCAAGTGTGCTTAATAGCTGATCATGATGAAATGATGAGATAGAATTTTTTGACAGTCAACAGTTAATCAAGTCTATTTTTTCCAATTTTACCCTAACTTCATTCATACTCTATTATAAAAAATAAAAAAAAATGAGTTAAAGACGAAAGTGGACAATTTCATTCTCAAGGAGTGATCTGAGTAGTTTCCTGAATAAAATAATTAATAAAATATTATATAGAAAACAATTAATGGAGAATTATGCGTCATTAAAAGAGAGGAGTGATGGGGTGGTGGCTTTGACGGGTGGCGGCGGAAGTGGGTTGAAAGAAAAGGTGCCAATAGTGGTTGGTCATAAGGATGGGGTGCTGATTGGGGATGGTGGTGATAATAGAAAAATGGTGGTAATGGCATCCCAGAAAAATGGAGGAGAAGAAGATTATGATTAGGGGCAGAATTGGAAAAGAAAATGTTGACCGTTGATCGTCAAAAAATTAATGATAAGGGTAAAATTGAAACTAATGGAAAACGTTAGGGATAAAATTTAATCAAATTAAACGTTAGGGGCATTTTTGAAACTTTTCGCAAACGTTGAGTACAAAAATTATACTTTATCCAAAAATAAAAATTAAACATTTTTTTTATTTTTAAGGCGGAATATTATGAATTTCAATGTAGATTTAATATTTACTCTATAATTTATGTAAAATTTTAATGGTTAATAAATATGTAAAATATGTGAAATTTTGAATTTTATTATTATTTGAATTTATATATTTAAATTTATTATATATTTAATTAAATCAATTCAATCACATTTAGTCATTGAACATTTGAATATCAATCGGTTGGTTCAATTAATAACAGGTTCGATTCTCACAACTTTCTTTTTATTATTATTTATGCTTTTGCAGTAGAAATAATTATTTTTATTGATACAATAATAGATAATTAATTTTATGTATAAAAGAATTAGACTGAAAGTAAACTAAAGTTAAATTCAATAAATAGTTGGTCATGTTTTTGTGGCGGCCAAATGTTCGTCTCAAATATGACAATAGTGACGGAGTTATTTACTCTGAAGCTAAATTGTTCACTGTTAATGAGTTTTTTCCCCTTTCCTTGTAGACTTGTACATTTTATGAGTTTAATTTTGATGCACTGATAAATTAAACAATTACACAGTTATGCAATTACATCCGTTTTTTGAATGACTAATCATAGGATTAATAGAAAATGAAGTTATTTTTAAAATATGGCGTTACATAATTGAATGTATGTGTAAAATATTTTTACACTGAGAGTTCATTAAAATTAAATTATAGATTTTATTAATAAAGTTATTAGAAATTCGTATAAGAATATCTCTTGGAACTCATTTTTCTTTTCTGGAAATAGTTTATTTTTTTCCCTCACTTAATAAATTTATTTTTGATTTATTAGCATCTGCAAACACACGCACGGTTACTTTCAAGATAAATGTTCATGTCATGCATGCTGTACTCTCACATAATAAATAAAATTTATTAACGTAACGTCACCAGCATCCTGCATCCTGAGGAAAACAACAATGAAAAATAGGAGCAGCAGTCACCAATATTTTATCCGCATAATCATCATTTGCATATAAATAATCATAATAGAGCTCTTAATAAGCACTAAAAAGGCTAATGAAACCAATTAAATGCTTAGACCCTGTCACAATATGCAGTGAATTGAAGCATCAATGTATGTTACTCAATAAATACACAATTATTCTCATGATGATTAGTGATGAAACTAAATAATTAAATGTCATTATATTTTAATTTGAATATGAAAGTTTCATTAATTAAAAGAGCACACTTTACATGAGAAAATAATGAAAATGTATAGGTAATAGCAATTACGAGGTGTTAATTGGTCTATAATTATATATCCTATAGCCCATTGCTTTTATGTATCTTTCTCCAATTTAAGCCAAAAATTCTATGAACCATAATAGATTGTTAGGACTTAGGAAACTGATGGTATCTTTAATTTTTATAGCCTTGTCAAGAAAATTTTGTTTAAAGTGAGATTGATTGTTATAAATAAACAAGCTACGTAGCATAACTAAGGCTAGTGCATTAATCCAACACAGTAACAAACAGTTACACTAGTATGACTTAGGAGCAACTCTCTAATGTGAGTTTAATGTTCAAAATGAAAGGCAATCAATGAATATAATAAGTTTAAAATTGATAGAACTGTTTTAACTACTGTCCCCTACGTTGACTTATAGAGATGATGATAAATATATTGTGATATATTCGTGAATGTATAGTAAAGAAATATTGACAAATGATCATACATCATAATGAATTTAGAGTTAGTAATGTACGTGTTTTTGGGTTCTTGCAATAGTGTCCAATATATGCTTTTGTGTTTTTGTGCATATTCGGACTTATTTTAGATGTGTTATTTAGGTAGGTTTTTGAGATAATGGACAAAATAATCCCTGATATTTTCACCATAAATTAGAATAGGAGCTTTTAAAAACGAGTAATGCTAGATACTCAATAAAAATTCAATCAACGTAATCCAACAACTTAAATTTTATATTCTATTTCTTTAGGTTTTGGATATTCTGTTTCTAAAAAAATATCTATAGAGTTATATCTATATTTAATTTTCAGAAATTCCTGATTGTGTGGTCTATTTTTAAAATTTTGGATACTTTTTTTTTAGGTTGGCTGATTTGTTAATTAAAAAATATTTTTTTAAAAAAATAACCAAATTGCAAAAATTATCTCCGTCGATCCCTGAGTAAACTATCACTCACATTTTGGTGATGTATATTGTTAAGTGCAAAGTTGGCAGAAAAACGACAAACATTGGTTTACGTGGACATCTAATGACTACGGTCTATTTGTAGCCTAAAATTGTCATTCATGTTCTCTTAGTCCTCCATAAGATTATAAAATCGTAGTCTCGATTTTCATTCCAAATTTTCATGTTCATTCTCATTTTCATTAGAACACTGTTTTAGGAAATGGGGAAAAATGCACAATCATTAGATTGAAATCATTCACTAACAAACAAGATACAGGGCATGGTCAAAACACACTAACACATGCAATTATCTTCTCAAAACTAAATTTCACAACGTACTATTGTTATTGAACTAAGAATCCAGTTTTGAAATAAAAACCCTAATCCTAATTAATAATGGTAACGATGAAGAGGAGGAAACGAAGACAACCCACCACCATAGTAGCTAGAACACCAAGAATTCCACAACTAAAAATCAACTTCCTACATAGAATTAAGAAGAGGTGAACACTAAACCCTTACCTTTCGTCATTAACACGGTGCGACGACTATTTGCCAAGTTGACAATGAGGCACTTAACAATTGACGTAATCAAAGTATTAACAACAATCAACAGTTTACTTAAAGACTAACGAATCTAGGGACTCACTCTTTACAAGTTGAGTGATTAATTTGGTTATTCTTTGACAGTCCCACTATGTACTACACATCTAAACATTTACCCTAAACAAACCCAACCAAGTTTTTTTTCCCCACTCTTACCCACACGCGCGTTCACTCTTCCCAAATTCGAACACATGTCCACTGCAGCAGCTTCTTCTTCTCCTCCTCATCCTCCTCCTCCTCCTCCTCCTCCTTCTTCTCTGTTATTGTGTTGCCACTGCTGCCGCCAATGTCGGCTCCACCGTTGTCGTCGCTGCAGCCGCCATTGTCATCATCGTCTCTTCTTCTTCCTCTTCGTCATCCTCTTCTTCTTCCTCCTCCTCCTTATGTTGTTGCTGTTGTTCAGGTTGTTTTTGCTGTTGATGATGTTCTTCTTCTTCATGAATTGAATTTTCATGAAAAAGAGAAACGGTTTTTCATGAAAAAGAGAAACGGATTTTCATATAAAACAGAAACGGATTTTCATATAAAAAAATGAATTGAATTTTCACGAAAACATAAACGGATTTTCATGAAAACAGAAACGGATTTTCACGAAAACAAAAACGGATTTTGAATAAAAATAAAAATGGATTTTCACAAAAAAAAAACGAATTTATTGTTAAATAGAAACATATTTTCATGAAAACAAAATTGGAATTTCTTGTTCTTGTTCTAGGAGGAGGAGGAGGAAGAAGAAGAAGAAGCGAAAAAGAGTGCGTGGAAATTTTGAATTTGGTTGGATTTGATTGTTAAAAATGTTTAGTTGTCTATAATGATTGATTCTTTAAAATCAAAACAATTCTAATTCACGGTGGAAATTTCGAAAACTATGTTGGGCATTGCCTCGAATTCTTTTTCTATATTTTTATGTGCACTCCTCTTTAAATTTTTAATTAGATATAAAAGTGATACAATGAAAGCAATTAAAATTAAAGTAATAAGTTTACTTTTTTAAAAAGAAAGTTATATATATTTTAAAGGAGACAATGCTCAAAATAATTCTGGAATTTTCCAGCGTGATTCTAAATATGACTTTAAAAATAAATAATAGTACTATTCAAAACCACATGAGTAAATAAAATTAATATTAAAAAAATAAATATACCTAACTAATTATTAATCAATTATCTCAATTAAAATTTTAATTTATAAAGCTTTCTTACCATATATATTTTATAATCTCAAAATTAATTTTTATGTTTATTTTTATCTTTATCTTGTTTATTATGTAACTTTTTTATGAAACACAAATTCCAAACTTTATTCAAAATAAATTTATGCCACTTTTTTTTTATTCTCCTCACCTCACATGAGTCTAGCTGTTGAGATTAATTTTCATATATATAGTCATAATGATACGTGTCTATCTTTTCATATATTCTATTAGATTAGGTTAAGTTTTACTCAATTTCATATTAATATTTTAGATACATATAATCCTAACATTATTCGAGAAATCGGCCCTTATGGGTTTCCAAGCGTCCTGCTAGGGTTTTCTAGTGCCTTAGGGTTCCCCCACATCCTTTCTCAGATCGGACCAAAATTCAGATCTATAATCGCCTGATCTTCTTACCTGGCTACTAAGCATTACCATAATGAACGTAGGAGGGGTAGATCGACCCCCGGGCAGATCGGATGATCCAGATGATGGAGATGAGGTCATGGTGCTTGCGGAGGAAGACATCTCGGAAAGCTTAAGACAGTGTGCAAATAGCTTAGTTGGAAGGATCTTTGCAGGTCGGTTCTTCTCGGTGGGCACGATGGAGAACGCTATGAATGCAATCTGGTCTAAGCCTGCTGGATTCAGAGTAGCGGAATTGGGTAAGAACCTCTTTCATTTCTTCTTTGAGAATGTTGCTGATGTAGATCGCATTGCAAAGGGCTCTCCATGGCTGTTTAAGGGCTTTATCCTGCATGTTGAAAAATGGAAAGAATTCAGTAATTATGATCTGATCCTAAGAACTTTCCCCCTCTGGGTCCAATTCTGGGGTTTACCTGAGCAATTTAAAACCCCAGAAGTGGGACGTAAACTAGCAAGAAGAATTGGTGATGTATTGGAGGTGGATTTGTTTGAAGTTAGAGGCAAGGAGAATCGGATCGTGAAAGCAAGAATTGAGTTGAATGTAGGGAGAAGAGTTAGAGACTCGTTGAAGCTTACTGGTCCAAACCTAGATCAAATTGAAGTTGGTTTGAGATATGAGAGATTGGGTGTGATTTGTCTATACTGTGCTGAGCTGGGCCACAGATCTCGAACCTGTCAAATTTTGATGGAGGACTCCCAGCAGAATCGAGTCATGCAGGAGGCGTTGGGAGAGTGGATCAAAGCTGACCAGGTCGGAAAACGCATTTTCAGTGATGATTTTAAGACTTCGGAAGGAAACTCTAAGAAGGAAGGGGTCTATTCACAGCCAAAGAAGAAACCCCAACCTGACTGGCTCACAGAGGGATTCTCCAAGCTGAAATTGAAGGAGAATTGGAATAAAGATGAAAGAAAGGAGAGGGATCAGACCAGCCAGCAGGATGTGAAAGGGATGGAGAGTAGCAGAGAAGTTGAGTATGTATTGATTGATTTGGCAATTCCTATGAATACGGAAGAAAATGTAATTGTAGGAGAGGCCAAGATTACAGGGAGTGTTAGAATTCAGAATCTAAAGAAGGCAGCGAGACATAAAGGGGAAGCTGGGAAAATAGAATGTGGTAACAAGAGGGCTAGTATGGGCAAGGAGAATTCTGAGAACTGGAAGAGAATTTGCCTTGATAGCAGAGAATGGAAGGATGCTGAGGTGGAGGGTGACAGCCGTCAATTGGCACCCAAGGAGATATGAGGCTTCTGACTTGGAACTGTCGGGGTTTGGGGTGACCCCTGACAGTCCATAATATTAAAGAGATATGTAAATCTCACTCCCCCGAGATTGCTTTCGTTTGTGAGACAAAGAATCAATCTCGTTTGGTAGAGAGGAAGCTGAGGAGTTGTGGTTTCTCAAAGTGGAAGATTGTGGATCCGGATGGAACTGCGGGGGGCCTAGCTTTGGCTTGGGATGAAGGGGTGAATTTGGAAGTAGTTGCAGAAGGGAGACACTTTATTGCTAGCAAGGTGACAGATCTGGTCTTTAATAAGTCATGGGGTTTGGTGGAAGTCCACTTGAGTAGCTCAGAATTGATCAGAAGGGAACAATTTGAAGGGATGTCGAGTATTCTGCAGCAGCTTCCTGGAAATGTAATTCTAATGGGGGATTTTAATGCAATCACTAGCCAGAATGAGAAGATAGGGGGAGAGCCGAAGTCTAGACAGTCCATTGATGAGTTCTCTGGTTTCATTGATGATAATGGGCTGGTGGATTTGGGAATGCATGGGAACCCATTCACTTGGTCAAATAAGAGGATAGGGAGTGAGCAGATTTTGGAGAGATTGGATAGAGCCCTTGCCTCGAATGAGTGGTGTGATTTATACCCGGATGCATAGTTCTTAGATTGGCTAAGAATGGCTCTGATCATGCCCCCCTCCTGATGAATACTAGCCCCCAATTCGAAAGATCGAAAAGGAGATTTCGTTTTCAGGATAGGTGGTGCGGGATGGAGGATATTTAGAATATTGTAGCAGAGGCTTGGAGATCCCGGATTGATGGCTCAGCAATGTTCATTCTAGCGGAGAAATTAAAGATTTGTAGACATGGGCTGGTTAGGTGGCAGCAAACCTCAAAATCCAACTCTAGAAAGGAGATTGAGAGAATCTCGGCTGAAATTGATGACTTAAGAGCTGAAGGAGAAACCGGGGGTGAAAGAATTTCCCAGCTGGAGAGAAACTTGGAGGATGCCTATGCTAATGAAGAATGCTATTGGAGGGCCAAATCTAGAGTCAAATGGCTAAAGGAGGGGGACATAAAAAAAGCCTTTTTCCATAAGTCTTATCGAGCTAGAATTAGAAGAAATAAGATATGGAAATTGGAAAAGGAAGATGGGAGCTATGCTACATCTCATAGGGACATTGCAGCTACTGCAGAAAGCTACTATAGGGTCCTATTTGCTGCTTCTGATGTGGAAGACCCGAGTGCTATTTTTGAGGATTTTGATGCGAAAGTGACCCCGGAGATGAACAGAAAACTCATTAGGCCAGTTTCGATGGAGGAAGTCAAGAGGGGAGTGTTTAGTGTGTTAGACGGTATGCACAAGATATAAATACTCAAGAGGCCGGGGGGGTGAATTGAGTATTAAACAACAATGATAAATTTTCGCGCAGAAGCTAAATTACTTTGAAAGTAAATTGCTCAAATGATTGTACTAGTATTTTTCCAAGGATTTAAGCCACTTCTTAAGTACTTACAAGGAGCTTGTACTTTCCAAAACACTTGTATGAATATAAATAACAAGAATAAAAAGAGTTAAGAGATAGAGATACGATACACAACGAAGTATAGTGGTTCGGCCAAACTCTTGCCTACGTCCACTCTTTCCTAATCGCAATTAGGAAGTTCCACTAAT
>JASCZI010242935.1:1547-17411 GCA_036250425.1 Stylosanthes scabra | reverse complement strand
TTAGGTATGATCTGAAAGATTTCCAGCTAATCCAACACTTAGATAGTGGGAAACAAGTGGGGAATCAAGGGGTCAAATTCTTTGGGTAATTATGCAAAGTTTGGTATAAAGAAAATGGTAACCCCTTTTTTTTTTTAACAAAACCTTTCTTTACTAAAACGAGATTATCTCGAGCTAGAGAGCTCCTATCGATTATGGTTTCTGTTGCGTTGAAAAGCTAAGATTTGGAATTTTACACTATGCTGAGATGAGATCTGAGATGCTAACCCTAGTGGTTAGTTTCTCTTTTTATAACTAGCTTGACTATCCTAAAAATTAGTTATCAATCAAATCAAATCTAATCCTATCTTATCTTAATCTAATCTTATCTTAATATTATCTTCTATCTTTACAAAGCTTATCTTTTTCTCTTAATCTTCAATCAGTTATCAATCAAATCAAATCTAATCCTATCTTATCTTAATCTTATCTTATCTTAATCTTATCTTCTATCTTTACAAAGCTTATCTTTTTCTCTTAATCTTCTGATTCTTCCAATTATACCCTTGATTAATGAATGGAATTGATGCTCAAACGGTCTTGGATTTGGAATGGAATTGGTGAATTGCTGAAATTGATGTTTTGCTCCCACGTTATACGTGTAGCTCCCACGTATAACGTGGGGTTACTGCCTGAAGTCCCTTGCACGTTGAATTGCCCACGTATGACGTGGCGGAGCTCACGTATAATGTGGGCTCTCTGTCCAAATACACCCAATTGTGGAATTAACTCACGTTATACATGAGTGCCCCATGTATTACGTGCGGGCTCTGTCTCAAATCCTTCATTTCTCACGTTTAACGTGAGATGTGACGTATTACGTGGAATCCTTGGGCCTTTTCTTCATCTTCTTTGCTTCAATCTCTCTTTAAATGGTCTTCAATCACCTAAAACTCTTAGTGAATTTCTCTAAAACACAAACACAACTCAAAGAATATCAAGTTTGTTTGATTGATCACTTAATAAGCATAATTCACAAAGAATAATCATGATAATGAAGAGAAATTGAGACTAAAAACAACCTAAGATGCATACGCATCAGCGTCCGTCAAAATGGCGCTGTTGCCGGGGAATTGAAACATATGCGCTTGTTCATGGTTGTTTGTAGATATGTTGATATTGTGAATATGTTAGTTTGTAGATATTTAGAATAGAATTGTTAGTTTAGTTCACTCATCATCATATTTACGAATCACTTTTTGAATGCTACGGTCGAATTCAAACCCTGACTTGTTGGTTTTTGATCCAGAAATAGAAAGATCTTTGAGACATATTCGACAAGTCAGGCGCCGCATTCAATTTGTTAATACTTAGTATTCTCCAATTGAAGAGGTTTTCTCAAAAAGTGATTCCACTTATTCTTCTGCTTCGAAGACTGACATTGAATTGCCTTCTTCTAATTCAGGTACCTCCACCATGGGAGACCTTCCTAGGATTACCTTGAAACAAATGGGTGGAGCAAGTATGGCTTTGGAAAATCAGCCGGTTCAATTTCCAGAGCTAAATGAGAATTTTGAACTGAAATCTGGTTTGATCAATTTGCTTCCGCGATTCCATGGGATGCCGGGTGAGGACCTGATAAAGCATCTGAAAGATTTTGATGTGATTTGTGCCACCACCCGAAGGACTGGGGGTGATGAGGACGCAGTGAAAGCCTTTGCTTTCCCCTTTTCTTTGGAAGGCAGAGCCAAGGATTAGTATCATACTCTGCCCGGAGAAGTGACTGCAGATTGGGCAGTTTTCAAAAGAAGGTTCCTTAAAAAGTATTTTCTACCATCGAGAACCAATGCTATTAGAAAGGGGATTTTGGGGATTACTCAGTTACATGGGGAAACGCTGTTTGAGTACTACGAGCGTTTTAAGAAGTTATTAACCTCATGCCCTCATCATGCGATTTCTGACCTCCTTCTGATAAACTACTTTCAAGGGATTAACTACGAAAGACAAGTCCATAATTGATGCCTCCGCGGGAGGAGCTTTGATGAACAAAACTCCCGAAGAAGCCTGGGAACTAATAGAGTCGGTGGCCGATAACAATCAGCACTTCAAGACAAGAGCAACATCAGCTGCCAAGGGAGTCTATGAAGTTATACCATCTGAATCCACCTTCCTTGCGAAGTCTTTGGTTGATATTACTGCTATGTTGAAGGAGATTAAGGAAGGGCAGCAAGTGACCCCAAAACTCTTGACACAATAGATCAATACCTCCCAACAAGCACTGGTCCGACATTGCGGTATCTGCTTGTATTACTGACACCATATAGATGAGTGCCCTCAATTGCAAGAAGACAACACTGTTGCGGCATCTCATAATTTCTATGAGAACTAACAATTGTCATCCAACAATAGGCAGTATTATACACAGCCCCAAGGGTGGCACGATAACTAACAAAACCAATGGAACTCACCTCAACAACCACAACAAACCCAATTTCGCCAACCATACACATATAGCCAACCACAAAACTCACAAAACCCAAGATATCAACCACCTCATGCTAGACAAACCTATCCACCAAAAAATTCTCCTCCATTCAACTATGAAGAAACCCTCTGAGCTTATCAGCAAGATAGTAGGGAGATAAAAGAAACTCAGAAAAGATTCGAGTCCCAACTTTCTCACATTATCGAATTGCTCCATAAATTCACCAACCAACCAACCATCAACCCACAATCTCAACTATCTACCTCAAGTCCGCTACCATCCCAACCTCTTCTGAATCCCAAAGGAGGCATAAACATGGTCCATAATGAAGTGGTCCAAGAAGAAGAGGAAGAAGATGAGGAGGAAGAAGGAGAAGATGATTGGTTATATGAATTGTTACCTGAATTAGCAAGTTTGGATGAATCAGAAGATGAGGAGGAAGTTGAAGAGGAAATAGAGGAAGAAGTTGTTGAGAAGCAAGATGAGGAAGAGACATTCTTCATAGCCACTATCTTTGGTGGAGGCACGAAGGTGGAGCATGGGATACCAATCAAGTATGAGGATACCGGTCCATGTTTGGTTACTTGTAAGATCCGAGGAATAGATATTCAGGAATGCTTATGTGATCCCGGAGCTTGCAGAAGTGTCATGCCTTTTGAACTCTTTGAGAGCTTGGACTTAGGGCCATTGAGGAAGTCCAAGGAAGTTTTCACAATGGTGGATGCTAGTATTGTGTCTGTGGCCGAAATTGCCGAGAATGTTCTAGTTAAGGTGGGAGAGTTGGCAATTCCGACGGATTTCCATATCATCATACCTACTAAAGGGGATAAAGGAGGAAGACCCCAAGTTTTGTTAGCAAGACCATTTCTGAAAATAGTAGGGTTCAAGCTCCTGTATGACGATGATACCTTCACTTTCTCTATGGGGAAAATCACTGAAATATTCCATGTTACCCCTCCACCAACACCTCAGAAGAAAAGTGTGCATCATTTCCAAGTTTGCAGAGAGGAAGCTCAGAAACTCAATGTCATGAAGAAAGCCAAGGAAAAGAAGAGGAATGTCGGAAAGAAGAAAACAAGCCGGAAAAGGGGTCGAGAGTTGTCCCCCCTCCTCTGAAGAAGAAAGAAAAGAAAGAAGGTTTAAAGCCGGCAAAGAAAAAGAAGAAACATGAAAAGGTTAAGTGAAGGAAGAAGAAGAAACGCAAGGAAGATGAAGTTGAGGAGAGGATAGCATTGAAGTGCTCAAGCTTAGGGAACTTGCTAGGCAAGCTAAAGAAAATTGGGAAGGCACTTCGCCAAAATCAGAAAATGGATGCCCATTTGGTGAAGGATCAATCCAAATAGAAGTAATGAAGCTACCACATGCAACAATGTCCAACTTAAGGACACTAAACAAAAGTGCTAGGTAGGAGACACCCCACCATGGTATAATCCTCCCACTCAAAACTCTTAATGAACTTTGTGAATACTTTGTATAATTATTAGTTTGAATCTTTGATTGTTAGATGATGTGTTAGAAGGGTGAACATATCAATGGTAGTATTTGTACATAGTTACACACCCACCAAAAACATTGAAAAAGAAGAAAACAAACAAAAATATCAAAGCAGGGCACCCGCGCAATCGCACGCCTCGGGCGGTCCTAAAATCCAATTCTGGAAGGCCCCTGAAGCCATTGTGCCCAAACGCGTCCTCTCTCGCGCCTTCGCACGCACCACGCAATCGTGCGATACCCCTGCACGACCGCGCGGTGGCATGGGTTGCTCTTCGACCAAGTTCAATCTTACCTCATGCCGTCGCGCGCTTCTGGTCGCGTCGCTACACGTACCGCGCTCCCGCGCGGTACCTCCGCGCAATTGCGCGCTAGTATGAGTTGCTCTCAAGAAAAGTCCCTGCAACTAGCGTGCACCTGCGCGCTCCATCTCGTTCAATCACGCAACCCCAAAAACATGCGTTATGGGCCCCCAACCAGGGCGCATACCCGCGCGGTCCTCCTGCTGGTTAAAATCGCGCCACACCCCACTCTCTCCTTATTTCTATGATCATTCTTCCAATTCTCTTCCATTCTAATACCACAAAAATACAACACTCACACACACCACCACTCAATCCTCACTCTTGTGTGTGATCTCGCCTACTCCGCATTGCCGAGTAAGTTTTCTCTTCCTCCATTCTACTAGGATTAACATGGTTACTTTGTTATTATGCTTATTAGTGTAGGTTATTAGAATTATTAGTGTAACTAGGATTAGATGACCCATGTGCTTGAATTAATAATTGCCATGCTTTAATGATTGTTTGTGAACATTGAATTGATTGGTTTGCACAATGAACACTTGGCAATTGGCTTAAAACCTTTTTTTCAAAAACTTGCACGCCAAGTGTTCGATGAAATTACTCAATGAGAATTTTGGTTAAATTTCAATCCAACCCTTCACAACTAAGCTTAGGTACATCCAAGCTTCGTTTATACTTAATTCCAAGGATTGAAATTTGGTTACATGCACTAGCACCGTTGCTATAACATGCTCATACAATTGAATTTTGGGTTGCTTTAAAGTTAGTATGCTACTCATAAGGTGCTTGTTTGGGATAGATGTTACATTATCAAATCTTATTTGGACCCCACCATCTTTCATAATTGCTGCATCTTTATTTTGCAGATGGATAAGAAAGGAAAAAAACAATTTGTTACCCGCGATCAAAGATTTATGCAAAAATGGCAGCAGCTATGAATCTAGGTGCTAAAAAACCACCGCCGGCGTCCCCTCCAGCAATGCCCAAGCCACTGAAGAAAGAACCCGTCATTATTAACTTGACTAAAGATAGCTATTCCAAAGAAAGGGGCGCACAAAAGAGTAATGAGAGAATCAAAAACACCTTTCGGAGAATGCTCGGATTAGGACAAGCAGCAAAGTACGACAGTGATCCAGGACCCCCCTCCACCACTTCTGGCAGCGCAGACGATGATGATTTATTAAGGGACGAATCTATGCAGTGGTAGTATGGTGATCTGGACGTATGGGGAGCCATGGCACCAGATGAAAGCTCTGAGGGGAGTTGTTCTGGTAAACCACCAAGCTTGCGCTAAGGCACTGTGGTCAGTATAAACTTCTAAGCATGGGGTGATCGGACTATCATCATCCTTTGGCATACAAACAATTTGGGTTCAACTTTAATTATAGTCAAACTATTTTCCGCAATCTAGTTGTGGATGGATAACTGTAGTTGATAACTGTTAGTTGTTTGGTAGACTTTTGCTGAGATTAATTGTGCTTCGAAAAACAAATCTTTTTTTTCTATTTTCCGTAAGCACATTCAATCGGTTTATATTATGGATGATTGTTATCTTTGAACATGTTTTTCTGATCATTTGCGCCCACTTTTGGGACCCCACC
The DNA here is from genome assembly GCA_036250425.1 of Stylosanthes scabra. Lineage (NCBI taxonomy): Eukaryota > Viridiplantae > Streptophyta > Magnoliopsida > Fabales > Fabaceae > Stylosanthes > Stylosanthes scabra. The sequence continues at coordinate 11,550 of JASCZI010242935.1, read as the reverse complement.
ATGAAAATCTTTTGAAAATTATTTGAAACTTGTCTTTTACACTTGCTTTAAGTTGAACTTATAATCATATAATAGAGTTAATGAACACATAACACTGAGAGACTTGAGCCTTAAAAAGAGGTTGTTCCACATTTTGAAAAGAACCACCAATTTTCTTCTTGTGTGTTCATCCTTTCCCCATGATTGTAATTCATGGATTAATTGATCCTATATGTCCATCAAATTGTACATTGTGTATATTCATGTGATAGAGTCCTTTATTTCAAAAAGCTCACTTCCCAAATGACCTAACCCTTTTTAATTACCCTCGAAGCCAATTTTTGAGCCTTGACTCCCTTTTATTCAAATTTAGCTCATTACAAGCCGTAAAAGCAAAAAACCATGTTTGTCCTTGCTTAATCTTTGATTGAATTAGGATCTCGTGGTCAACATTTTTTAAAGAAGAAAAAGGAGGTAGTCAAGGAGAGAAACATATTGTGAGAAGGGTAGGAAAAAAATTGGGTTATTAAATTGCAAAAAAAAAGCCTAAAGGCATTTGGTGATACATGCATGAATGAATAAAAATTCATAGGGACATATCTTTGCACAAGCTATCACAAAAAAAAAGGTGACAAAATAAATAAAAAAAGGAGAAAAGAGACCAAATTTTTGTCACCTTGAAATAGCAAAAATTAAGCTATCAAATAAGCAAATGTATGTGCCTTGTTCATTCATCATAAGGAAATTGCATAGCATGTACTCTAAAATGGATTAGTGAGTTCTAAGGTTGGGGAACATCGGGGTAAAGTGAATTCAATCAAAGGTTTAAGCCCTCAAGCTCACTTAGCCAAACAATGAATCCTAACCTTACCTTGGCCCCATTACAACCTTACAAAGCCCTCTTGATGATATACACATGTACACATTTGATGTTGATTGGTTAGATCAAGATTAATTTGTGGAAAGCAAGAATAAGAAGGAATTGAGAGTTTTAACCCTAGACACTTGAGCGAATAGAGTGCATACACATCCGGTAAGGGTTCTAAGGCTCACTTATATGATTTGAAACGTCTCTTGCATTGTAGGACAAGTTTAATAACCATGATCTTAAACTGTTTTTGGGGATTAGTATCTACTGTGATACTTTTGCCCATGCTCATTGCGCACGATTAGGTAATTTTTGTTTCAATATTAGCTTCATCTATGATACTTCACTCTTGTGTAGTTCTTCTTCATGTAGTGTTTGAATTGTTCTTGAAAATGCTTTTGAAATTCCTTTTTCCTCTCTTGGTCATGGTCACTAGAGCATTACGACATGCTAATCTTTAAGTGTGGGGTATTTGATGAGGAGGTCTTTGACGATGATATTTGGGTTAAAATTAATAAACTCATCAATATTTTTTCACAAAATTGCTAGTAAATGACCATGTTTTCTATCTCTTGCCAAAATGTGCTCATAATTGATTACATTTTAAATTAGCTTCCAAAATGCACATAAATTTACTAAAATCTCCTCCCACTTGGTGCATTGATATATTTGCTAGTGAATTTCAGACTTATAGGGATGGAGAAAAGCATAAGAAAGGCTAGAAAGAACATGGAAAGCAAGGATTGAAAGAAGGAAGCCAAAAATAAGAGGAACAAGGCACCGTGCGCAGGCACGCCTCATCGTGCAATCGCGTAATACCCTGGGAGCCATTCGGGTAGGTTCTGTCCACACCACGTAGCCGCACGCCTCACTCGCACAACCACATGATCAAGGGTCATTTTGTGGTTTTTAGATAGTTTAGAGAGTTTTTGGGAGTGTTCTTGATACCTATCATTTCTCTCTTAGGTTTTTCATTTCTTCTTCCAATTTCATCTATCACCAACCAAACTTTTAGTTAATTTTAGTTTTTACTTGCTTGTTAATTTCTACTCTTCCTTTATTAATACAATCTTTACTTGTTCTTCATCTCTTTACTAATTCTTGCTTTTATGTTCTTATTATCTTGCTTTGATCTTGTTGGAATTTATGATCTATTGCCATTTACTTGCTTTACTAGTGATAATTGTTGATTCTCTTGCTTATTTACTCCATTGATCATCTTGCTTTGTTGATTTCTCTTGTTATTTACTATGTTTCTTTACTATGCCCACCAAGTGTTTGATATTTTGTTTCTCATAGATATGCAGTAGTGTTCTTGTGCTTTGGTCATGGGTTGAACTGTGGATGATTTTACCACTAGTCCATAAGGAAAAGAATGGGTTAAGGCCGGGGTTAAAATTGTTCTGTTAACGCTACGCCCCTGCTAATAACGGGAGAACCTTAACGATGCGAACTTGATGGGTTATTCGAGTTTGCCAAATACCTTGGTTCTACGTTATTTTGTATGCCTAGGAAATTCGGAACGAGGTTAATTCCACCCATTCGACCATTAGACAGAATGGGCTTTGTGTCTTATGTGACAACCATTCATAACTGGGATTAGTGGTGATCATAGGGACACATTATACTTCAACTCAAGACCAGGCACCCTTTATTATCATTAGTTCTATTGATCTCTTATTTTGCTCTTCTTACCAACACTCAACCATTGCAACCCCCATTTTCACAACAATTTACGAGCTACAATATTTCAATTCCTAGGGAGAACGACCTGAGTCTAATACTCGGTATTTTTAACTGGTTGCAAGCTTTGTGACACCTTTTCTTGTTAACGAACCCCATTGTTAATCTCACAGCTGGGTTAGATTCCTCTACAACGATATCCTGTTTCTAAAACTAAAGAATTCCGAACCGGTCGCGAGAGCAGTCGCGGGGCATTCGTCATACAACACACTACCCATTAGGATTAATTCATAGTTTGGATAGTTTTGGAAGAATTTGTGAGAGTTTTCCATCTCTCTCATTTTCTCTCTTCTAGTTCATAGTGTTCTTCATTTTCTCTTCCAATTTCCAGCCCTCACTAGCGAAACTCATTACTTTAATTCATGTTTGAATGCATGTTAATTGCTACTCTTTTTTAATTAATGCAATCTACACTTGTTTCTTTCATCTATTTCTCTATTTCTCAATTCTAGCTTTTATGTTCTTGTGTTCTTACTTTGATCTTGCTGAAATTTGTTTCTTGTTATGATCTATTGCTATTTTCTTGGTTCATTAGTGATAATTGTTGATTCTCTTGCTTATTTACTTCATTGATCATCTTGATTTGCTATTTCTCTTGTTATTTACCATGTCTCTTTATTATGCCCACCAAGTGTTTGATGTTTTGTTTCTTATAACTATGGAGTAGTGGATGATCTTAGCTACTAATCCCTAAGGATAAGAATGGGTAAAGGTCCAGGTTAAAACTGTTTCGTTGATGCTACGGCCCTGCCAATAACGGGAGAACCTTAACGACGCGAACTTGATGGGTTATTCGAGTTCGCCGAATACCTTGGTTCTACGTTATTGTGTATGCCTAGGACTTTCAAAACGTGGTTAATTCCACCCATTCGATCGTTTGACAGAGTGGGCTTCGTGCCTTACGTGACAACCATTTATAATTGGGATTAATGCTGATCATAGGGATACATTATACTTCAACTCAAGACCAGGCACCCTTTATCATCATCAAGTCTATATCTTTCTTATTCTTGCTCTTAACTCTCAACCATTGCAACCCCAATATTTCCACAACCATTCGCAAGCCACAATATTTCAATTCCTAGGGAGAACGACCCGAGTTCAATACTCGGTATTTTTAACTGGTTGTAAGCTTTGTGACACTCTTTTTAAATCTTGACTCGACTTTCTTTTTAAATCTTGACTCGACTCCCATAGTTGGTTCGGAACTATCTAGAACGAATTTCTATTTTGAAGAATTAAGGGGTTCTAAACCGGCCTTAGGGGACGCGTCATGTATGGAAAGACTTGCTTGCCTAATTTTATCTCAGGTCGATCAAGGATTAAGGGAACCGGTGGCTATTTCTAGAAGAGGTCCGAGGGTATCGTATCTCATGTTTGTGGATGATTTGTTGCTTTTTTGTACGGCAAAGAAGAGCCAAATTCAGCACGTGATGAATGTCTTAAAGCTTTTCTGCAATGCATCAGGCATGAAAGTGAATTTGTCTAAATCTAAACCTTTATGTTTTCGTAATGTTACTAATAGAAAGAGGGAGCTGTTTTCTGGCATCACTGGTATCCGTTTCACTCAGGATTTGGGAAAATACTTAGGAGTTAAACTCGATCAACTTTTCATGATTTTGTCGAGAAGATTCGAAATAGGCTTGCTAGTTGGAAAGGAAGTTTATTGAATAGAGCAAGGCGTCTTTGTCTTGTCAAGTCGGTTGCCTCAGCGTTGCCTATTTATCATATGCGAGTGGCTCGGTTTCCATCTTCTATTTGTAAAAAAATTGATTCCCTTATGCGTCAGTTCCTTTGGAAAGGTTCTGTTGAGAGTCGTTGCTTGAATCTTGTTAGTTGGAAGAGAGTCACCACTCCAAAGAAATTTGGTGGACTTGGAGTTAGAGACACTAACTGTGTCATCAATATTTCTCATTTAGGCAAGCTTGCTTGGCAATTTTTCCGAAAAGAAGACAAACTTTGGGTCCATATTCTTTGCAATAAATATCAGCCTAATTTGCAGGTGTTGGATGCTAAGGTTTCGCAACGAGGTTCTCAAATTTATAAAGATATTCTGCATGTTTTTCATGATCTAAAAGATGGTTTAAATTGGAATATTGATAATGTTTCTCAATCCTTTTGGTATGGTTGCTGGCTCCCCTTTGGTCGATTATGTGATAATGTTCCATACGTTCACATTACAGATTCTGATTTAACTATAGCTGATGTTTGGCATGATAATTTCTGGGATTTTGGGCTGCTTTATTCTCCGGTGCTAGAGGAAATCAAGCTTTTTTTTACAAGCTATCAAACCTAGCTTTCACAACAGAGTTGAAGCAACTTGGATTTGGAATTCAAGCCAAGATAAAAATTACTCTTCCAGAGAGGGTTATGGGTGGTTGGCCTATAAGAAACTCAATTGGGATGAATCTCAAAACTGGTTGTGGCTTTGGCGGCTAATAGTTCCAAAGAAAATCAAGTGCTTTATGTGGCTTTGTCTAAATGAGGGTCTTCCAACCAATCTTTTCCGGTTCCACAGAGGTGTGTCTCATTCTAATGTTTGTATTAGATGCAATTTGGAACAAGAAACCATTTTGCATTGTATTCGTGATTGTCCTTTTGCTTTGAGGATTTGGGATATGCATCAATCTTCTTTTCTGATTAACACTCACCATCATGATCTTTACAACAGGTTTCTTTGATGGACTAAGATTGGTGAATTCACCTTTTGCTCTACTCTGTGGTGGATTTGGCGAGATTGTAATAACTCAATCTTTAGTCCTACTAATCCATGGCCAGTTTACAAGGTGAAATCCCTATGTCAAAGTACATCAAAGGAGCTTCGGAGTGTCTTTAACATGCAGCCCTCTTAGGGGTAATAGAGTAACAATAAATTGCGATACAAGTGCCAATGAATATAAGAAAGTTGGTGGTTTTGGATGTATCCTTCGTAACTCTACAGGGGCTTGGATTAAAGGATGTCTTGGCACAGTTCCTATGGCTTCGGTTCTGCGGTGTGAATTATTTGGAATTTGGAGGGGCTTGATCTTGGCTTGGGAGTGTGGATTTAAAGATGTGATTTGTGAGACTGATTGTCTTCAAGCCTTCTTGGCTACAAGGAACTTTAATAATCCTAATGTTATTAGTGATTGGGATGTTATTCAAAAGATTCATGATGTCACATGATGCATGAGCATCATTAAGAGCTTTTCTTACTAATTCATACATAATTCATTACATAATTAGTCCAATATTCATTGTAATATGTCAAATTTCTAGTCAATTAGATACTTTGATTATTTTGTTAATGATTTATAGGAAAAGTGTAAAAGGAAGCTTGAGAAGCAAGAAAACAGAGAAAACAGAGGAGATTTGCAAAATAGAGAAGCTTGGAACTATGCAGAGTCACTCACGCCTAGGCATGGCCAAGCAACATCCAACCTTAACCACCAACACCATTCACAAACGCCTTGGCATGACCTAGCAGCAGCAAAGAACCTTGCAGCCACAAGCACCAAAGTATAAGCGTTCACCTAGAAGTATATGCATGGCTGAGCAAAGTCCAAAGAAGTAAGCAACATTTTCAGCAAACGCCTAGGCATCCAGCCACACGCCTAGGCGTGACCAAGCCACATCAGAGTCAGAGTGCAGCATCAAGCACCCATGCCTAGGCGTCCAGCCCAAAGTCTAGGCGTGGCTGAGCAGCAACCTGGAAATGAGTAGCTTGGTGCAGCCACGCCTAGGCGTCCACCGAAACGCCTAGCCGTGAGTTAGCCAGCCTTGAGAACACTTGCAGCAAATGCCTAGGCATGGGCTTTCACCACTCACCATGCCTAGGCATGACTTCCTAGTGTTGACTTGTCCAAAATTCAATTAATTTCATTTGGGATGAATTTGTACTTCAATTTAGGATTTGTAAATCTATAAATAGATGAATTTTTCAATGATCAGGAGACATTACCAATGAGAATTTAGATTCCATTGTCTCTTTGATCATTTGAATTCTTTTGTAATCTTTTTTACATCAGAAAAGATAACCAGTTTTATATTTCTATAGAATTCAAAACATCTTTCTTTCTCTCTTTCTCTATCTTTCTTTCAAGAATCTTTGAATGTTCATGCATTCAAGATCCATCTTCATACCATTCATTGAGTCATTCATGATCATGAGTGGCTAAACACTTTGAAGATTTAGGAAGAGGAGCTCTGTTCTGTGTAATATTAATGGAATAAACCCAATAAATTATTCTACATCTTCAAGTCTAGGTCAAATTCAAAGGATCATCTTGTTCATCAATTAAAAGATCAAGTTAACCGAGAAGTATAACTTCTTCTTACTTTTGTTTGATTTCTATACCAGTTCATGAGATTAAACATATTATCATTAGTTTGTGCATTGTCAAGATTGAAGTTTAATTGAATAAGTGACATAAAATTTGGTTTTGTATTGATCTTGATGTCATAAACTAGTTCAAGAATGATCTTTCACATTTGTTCTTTGCATTAGAGATAATCTTTGAATGAGTGTGCTATATATGAATCTGTATTCTCATCACCTAAATGATTGGTTTGCTTCTTGTTTGATTCTTTGTCATGATCTTTAAAGATTTGATTTACTGACAAGTAATTGGATCTTTCTTGCTTTGAATTGTTGAGTTTGAGAAAATAGGCATTAAAACATATTCAAGAATCTTTGATAATTAAATGAGGTTTGCTTGAGATTGAATATGTGACATATAATTCTTTCCAAGAATCTTGTTGATTGTTAGAGGTTAGAATCATGATATGTACATTATCTTTTTGCTTGTTTGATTAGTCAAGAGATTGATGATTAAGTAGGTTAAAAAGAAACTAGATCACTCAGAGAACAACAAATGCAGCAGCTGATTACTTGGCAAAGCAGGCGGTGTCTATGAATACCTTCTATTCAGAATGGTTACTCCTTCAGTTTCACTGAATGATATTTTAGCTAGAGATTTGCACAACGCTTTGTAAGGCTGTTTGTTTATTTGGACACCGAAAAAAAATCCCTCTATGCTTATCTATAAAGAATTTAGTTTCAATGTACTGATAGTGCAAAGAAGTTTTATACGTGCATTCAATCAGATAACGTCACATTAGCAAAATAACTTCTTTTTTCATTCGCCTCGTGATTAGTTATCAAAATGAACAGATGGGATTACACGATTATTTCATCAAAATTAAATTCATCTATAAATTAGGTGAAGAAACCCTTCAGTTATTCATTACCAAGTTATTATTATCAGCATTCTGTTAATATACTTAGGGAACTTGAAACTTTTCCACTGTTTATATGTCATATATTATGGCTAATTTACTCTACTAGGTATTGTTAAGCTTAAGAAAGAAATAAAATAATTAGACCTCGTAAAGCTTTTTTTTTCAATTAGACCTTAGAAACCTTGGCCTTATTTATTTTGTAAGGTGGGAAAGTAGAAACGTCAGTGTTTGGTATTATAACTTTTTTTGCTCCTTTCATTGGGTCTCTTATTAGTAGGACTGATGGACTTTAAGTGTGTTACAGACTATGGATTGTGATATATTTTTATTTTGTAATTTTTTTGATGGGAAGTGCTATGGTGTAGATAGAAAAAATTATCTATATGTAGATATTATGTTTATGGCCATTATTATGCCACATGTTTGTGGGGGCTTCTGTGTATAGTGGGCAGGTTTTGCAGCTTTTACTAAATTCAAGGAATGAACAGTAATTATGCAGGTGGTATAAATTAATTGGAGAATTCTATGGTAAAGAGTCCAAATCCATACAGAGATATAGAGATTCCTTTTAGTTCAATGAGATGTGACACATGATGGAGAGATCTTTAGAGCGTTTAGACTTGCAGCAGGTGTAGCATAGGCCATAGGGCATAAAGTTGTGTAGTGGGTGGCTTAGATATTATGAGCCATGCTATAATTTTCAAATGGGTTGGTGTTGGCTATATGAATGGGCCATGATTGGAATCTAATTGGGTTAGCTGATGCATGTGATCTTTCATGGTTTTAGACCTTAATTTATGGTGTTTTTAGTAGAGATTTAGCTCAACACTCAAGTGAAACAACTTCATTTATCATCATTTACTATCTTGAGTGTTTTGTTATGTTTTTACAGAAACAGGGAAGAAGCAGAGAAAGAAGAAGAAAATAAAGGAACAAAGGAAGCTTGGAATTACAACAACCTCATCATTGTAGCATTAAACACCAAGCCTAAGGATGAAAAGAACAACCTGGAGTACCAAAAGACCACACCTAGGCATGGGAAAACTCAAAGAAAGCCAAGCCTAGGCATGGTGCACTTTTGGGTATGATGTCAACTTGACCTCTGTGCACTAAAGTGGGGATAACTCGAGATACAGAGCTCCAAATGATGCCATTCCAAGCTCGTTTGAAAGCTAACATCCAGGGCTTCGAGTGTATATATAATAGTCTATAGTTGAAAAGTTGCGCGGGTCCACCACGTTTGTGCCACGCCCAAACGTGGCTCAAACATGACAGAGCCTCATGGTCACGCCCAAGCACGGCCCAAACGTGGCCTAAACGTGGCCTAGGCATGGGCTATGTGTGGGATGAGTTTTTGTGATGTTTTCTTGGCCAATTTCATGGTTGTGAAGCCCCAAAGATCAAACGTTACTTTCCCATGACAAGGCCAAGTTCACCAAGCTTAGCAAGCTCCTTACCAAGTCATGTTTGGCCAAGTCCCATACTTGAGCCAAACGTGACTCACACTTGATCCACACAAGGTTAAGGCAAGCTCACCAAGTCCAAACGTGACACCTTCCACCAAAGCCCAAGCTCACAACCTTCTCCCAAAGCCACGTTTTTCTCAAGCCAAACGTGACAAGCATGACAACACAAAGCCAAGCAAGCACCTAGGCTCACGTTTGGCCCATGTCCAAATGTGGCCTAGGCGTGATCTCTATGAGCTTGTCCCAAGCTTTCCTCACCAAGACAAGGCCACGTTTGGACCAATTTCCAAACTTGGCCCAAACGTGGTTCACCAAATCCAAGCCCAAGACTTGCAGAATTTCAACGTTCAGTAAATGTAATTAATTAGGGTTTTAGTAGTTATTATATATAGCTTAGTCTTTAGTTTAGGAATGATCTTATCACGTTACAGACTTATTTTCTCATCACGCTTTCTCTACGTAATTAGGATTTAGGATTCATGTATTCTCTTCTTTTCTTCTCTGTTATGTCACTCATCACCATGAGTGGCAAAACAATTTATCAAGCCTAGGGATGAGGGCTCTGTTCATCCCAAGCATGGATTCCTAATTTGATTTCAAGTTTTCTTCAAAGTGCAAGCCTCTGTATCAATTCAAAGTTCAATTTCTCATTCTTCAATTTCAAGAACTTGACTTAACCGAGAGGTAATCTTGTTCTAGCTTTCAATTTTTGTGATTTTGAGAGAAG